>RJWT010044774.1:0-11744 GCA_004365215.1 Cuniculus paca
TAACTTTTCAGTGGAGAACCACTTGGCAAGCTATAATTAGAGCGAAAAATGGCCCCAAAGTCTTCTAAGTAATGACCGGACTGCTTAGTGCTAAGCTCATGGAGTAACACTCGAGTTTTGAAGTCTTGTTTTTAATGTTTAGCTTTATTCATGACGGAATTTTTGCTGTGTTTTCCTTTAGTTTCAGAAATTTACAGGCGATGCTAGAATTCCTTTGCCCCTGGACTCTTTCCACGTTCCAGTTTGTACTCAGGAGACCATAGTGACTTCCAGAGACAGCCTGGGGACCCCAGGCGCCGAGCAGCAGCAGCAGCAGCAGCAGCAGCAGCAGCAGCAGCAGCAGCAGCAGAATTCTTTCGAAGGATTCGTTGCTAGAACATGTTCTCCTTCAGCAGAAAAGACTCCTGGAACTGGAAGTCAAAGAGAAGAGGAGGAGTTGTCTAGAAACAGCAGATCACCGTCAGAGAAGGTGAACAAAGCAAGCGAATACACCAAAAAATACTCTACTAAGAAACAGCCCGGAAAGGACCTACATTCCTATTCCGACTCGCCTGTAAGCTGGAAAAACAAAGGAACTAAGGAAAATAGTTCTTTAGTTAATGAACCAATTAAAAGTGAGTCTTCAAAAAAATTTATTTCTGTCAAGAAAGAAAGTGGAATAGTGCCTGTTTCATCCAAGACAAATAAAAGTAAAAATAATCCACTAGGACATTCTGAAAGTGATACTCTTGGATCTGACTCTGAAATTCCAGAAAGCATCCATTCTCTGTCACGCTCGACGTAGGTCTAACCTTTGAATTATGTTTTTGCCTTCCAATTTTAATAAATTTTCTCATGTTTTGATTATGGCTTGTAGTGTCTTAAAATACAGGGTTAGAAGTCATTAAAGGAAAGTTTATTTATATGTGCTTTTTATTGTAATGAAACTTTTAGCGTGTTATTTTTTTTGACACCTTGCACCATTCATTGAGCATATACTTACAGAGATCCTAATATGTACAACATTATTCTGAGTGCTATGGCTTTCAGCAACAAAGAAAACAGAGCCTTTACCCTCTTGGAGCTAATCCTATGGAAAGAGAAAATATCAACCAAGCAGGGGAAGGGGACTAGAAAAGCATGAGCATGAATAAGTGGAATTGATTCAGTGTAGGAATGTAAATCATGTGGTCAGAAGCCATTGTTGTATCCTAATTTGTAACCAGAGCATCAAACACATACCAGCATGCTTACCTGTGTTCCCGGGTTACAGCAAGCCCAGAAGCACCTCAGGAAACTTACTGTGCCCATTTTATAGATGAGGAATTTGAGGAAACAATCGAATGGCCCAGAGTTGGATAGCTGATTAAGTAGCCTAGCTGGAATGTGAACTAGAAGCAGTGCTCTCAGCCATTCAGTCATCCTGTTTCCCATTGAGCGAGGACTCCCTGAGGAAGGTGGTGCAAGTTGGTGAGCCCTGAAAGTGCATAGAAATAGTGCCATCAGAAGGTATACCTGTCCTCTGCCCCAGCCCAGTAGAACTTTTTAAAGGCAGAGTAAATGAAAATACAGTTACATGTCTTTGTACTAAATTACCCTGTGATGGTAAAACATGTAAGTGTTTAGTAGACTTTGTCTCAGAGGTGAGGTTAGAGGAAAGTTGAGTGCCAAATTTTTTCCTGGACAGGCCTGCCCGATGGTAGTCAAAGTGCTACTACAGTACTCTTGAGTTGGTTAGTTAAGGGTTGAGTGCTCATGATGGAATAAAGCAGTGAGCAAGATGTAAGCTTGGACCTTTAACTCTCTTGGCGGGAAAGGACGATAAGCAGATGGGTTAAACCGTGTGTTCTGTTGCGGGAAGGAAATGTAATCAGTGTGTAGGGAATAAGGAGGACTGTGGGACTATGTTTGTGTCTGAAAAGAGGTCATTTTAAGACCTAAGCCAAGTGTTAAAAGAGCTAATCAGAAGCTGGTGGATAAGGAGATGCAGGAAGGGTACTGAACAGCAGAAGCACAGAGCCACAAACACAAGTAGCGCAGAGTTACTAGAAGATCACCAGGCGGCAGCAGGCAGCCGGGGGGTGAGGGTGGGCCTTACAGCTCGTGTTGAATGGAGTCGGTTCTCTCCCCTCAGAGTGGTGAGCTAGTAGTGTGAGATGACAAGGTCAGACTTCCATTTTAGATCATTAACTCAGTACAGAAGTTAGAAGAAAGCAGCGTGGAAGCCGAGCCTGTGGTACCCGTGTGTAACCCCGGGTGGTTCGGAGGCTGACACAAGAGGACTGTGAGTCCATGGCAACTTGGCCAGGTCGTGTCTCAAAGCACGAAGAGCTAGGGCTGTAGCTCAGTGCAGAGCTCTTGGGGAGCATGCGTGAGGCTTGGGCTCACTCCCCAGGGCAGGGAGCCCAGTTCTCCACACTCACCTCAGGAGGCCTGGGGTTTTTTTGTGTTTTTGGTACTCGGGATCGAACTCAGGACCTCACACTTGCCAGACAGGCGCTTAGGCCACAGAGCTGAAGTCCCAGCCCGAGCCCTGGGTTTTTAAGTAGGACTTACAACTCCCACTATCTCTCTTGTTTCCACCGTATTTCATGGACAAACCTAAAAGAAACCCTGGCTTAAATAAAATGACGCTTATTTCTTTACCGTAGGACTTCTCGGCTGCTGTACTCTCATGTTCATTCTTAGTCTTCAAGACAGGCTTGTGGTATGACTCACCTCTCCTCGGATGTGTTGGATTATAGAATCCTTCTTTAATAGGGATACCTAACAGCTGGTCCCAATCACACACCAATTTTGTAACTTCTGGATTATTAAGCAGTAGCAGAGAAAAGGACCTGATGTGAGTTTTGGATGAGAGGAAGAAAGAAGTTTGAATTTTAGGAAATAAACTCAGCAGGACTTATTAATTGTTTATGGGAAGTAAAAAGACAGAAGATTGGCCAGGTGTGGTGGTGCATACCTGTAATCCCAGCATTTGGGAGGCTGAGGCAGGAGTATCACTGAGAGTCTGAGGCCAGCCTGCACTACGTAGCAAGACCTTGTCTCAAAAAAAAAATGGTGGATTTCATTTGTATGAGTAAAGTCAAGTGGTGGTATCACAGTGAGGTTGGAAACATGGGAACTGCTTTGGAGAGAACTTATTTCTGGCCCCATTGAATTTTAAAGCACCTATGGAGTTGAGATGACCAGTAGATGGTTTGATGGAGACATGGAGACATGGAAAGAGAAAAATGTCAGAATCATTAGTGCATGTAAGAGGAAGTTAAAATCATGAAAGCAAATGAAATCACAGTCATTGGGACTGTCAAAAATTAAGTGATAAACACAGAGAGTATTCTGAGAAAGATGGTGACAGTATTTTAACAAGGAAGAAGTGGAATACAGTGTCTACTGCAGAGGATGTAAGTGTCCAGTGGATCTTTATTGAGAAGGCAGGCGAGAAAGGTGGGAAAATTAGAAGTAAAATGAGATTTTCTGAGCCTCACTTTCTTTTGATCACAGATGTTTTTAAAAGGCATACATATATGAATTGTAATTTTTAAAAAAATACTGCGATTTTTTAAATGTTTTTAAAAAATTATTACAGCAAAAGACGTTGCCATTGGTCTCCCTCAAAATGCTCCCCCTTGCTTTGAACACATTTATCCCATCATGCTTGCCACTTCTGAAGCATTTCTGGAAGTCCTCTTTCATGAGTGTCTTCAGTTGCGCTGTGGTGGCTGCTTTGATGGCCTGAGTTGCTTCAAAATGCTGCTTACCTTTCATGGTCATTTTGACTTTGGAGAAAGAGCCAGAAACTGCGCAATGCTAGATCTGGTTAAAAAGGTGGATTTAAGCCGAGCGTGGTGGCTCACGCCTGTAATCCCAGCACTCGGGAGGCTGAGACAGGTGGATTGCTGTGAGTTCGAAACCAGCCTGGGCTACAAAGTGAGCTCAAGGCCAGCCTGAACGGCATAATGAGACCCTGTGTCAAAAGCTCCAGGGCTGGGGATCTAGCTCAGCGGCCTAAGTGCCTGCCCGGCAAGCGCAAGGTCGTGAGTTCAATCCCCGGTGCCACAAAAAAAAAAAAAAAAAAGTGGATTTAGACACTGTAATGTTCAATAGAAATTGCATTACACATTTTTGAATCCTTTGGGACATCAAGACAGCCACAAAAAGACACTCTGAAAAGAGGACTTTTAGAATTGTTTCAGAAAAAGGCAAGACCAATGGAATTAAGTATGGTAGAAATCAGGGGGGTTAATGCCAGTGTGTCTTTTACTGTAATACATTTTTCTTTTTTTTTTTTTTTGGTACCGGCAATTGAACTCAGGACCTTGTGCTTGCCAGGGACGCACTGTGCTGTTGAACTATATCCCTGGCCCTGTGATACATTTTTAAACATTCACTGTTTTTAATCATACCTTGTATATATAATTATTTTTAAAATCTTGCATACTTTGTTTTACTCAAAATTATTTCATTAATAGGGACATTTTTACTGCCTAATATGTATAATTTTAGCTCTGCAAATGATTGTTAAGCTTTCAGTACCATACTGAAGTAGTATCACTTAACTGGACTGCATCTTCATTTGGCTTGAAGATTATAAACTTGTTTCTTTACTGAGAAATTACTGGGCATCTTTACCTTGTTTACCAGAGTGTATGCAATTTGTATCCAATCAGGACTTTTTATTGTTAACACGGTGTCAGATATGATACAGAAAAACTTGTCGTTCTGCCTTAAATCTACCCATAATTACTAGTGATCAAAAGTTACTCTTGCTTGTCAATCCAGTCCTATATCTAGTAATTTCCAGTGGGCATTTACAAAATAATCTCTTAATCTTAAAGCGGTAACACTTGATTTTCACTGGACCCGGAAGATTTGTTAAAATAATTTAGATTGTACACCGTATGCTAGAATTTATGATATAGCATGAATGAGTTAATCCATTCTTTCACTTTTCCAGAATACCAAGTGACCAAAGAAATACTAAAACTAAAATAATCATCATCACCATCTAATAGCAGAGCTGGAAAACCAGAAAATGAACCACATGGCATTTCTAGAGGATAAGGAGCAGATTACTGAAGGACCACTTAGTTGAGTGGTGTACTGCTGAACCACTCCACTTATCCTTGCAGTGTCTGTTTCCAGAGTGGGCCAGGATAAGGAAGCAGTATCTGAAGTGTGGGTTCTGATGCAGGCCCTGGGGATTGGCGAATAAGGATATTATCCCAAATGGCCACCCATCTCTCTGACTGTGGTGACCTCCCTTCTCCTGTGTAGTCACCAGAGGTATCTAAAGTTGGAATTTGTTTTCATTGAAGGTGAACCAGGATTTTCATTCAGCTGAGGAAATTACTTCAGAATTGAAATTTGGGCCCTTACCTTTAATTATGGACAGTCAGGAATCATCAAATCTGAAGAAAATCAACAACACAAAAGGGGAGAATCCTAGGAGAACAAGAGTTATTGGAATATAGTAAGTGCTCATGTATTTGAATTAGTGAAGCAACACAATACCAGGTTGATATTGGGTTTTATCAGCAACAAGATTAGTTAGAAGAAACCTTCCTCTCAGAGTTACTAAGCTAACTGAACAATGAACCCATAGAAGAAGATTTTCAAGTCAAATCTGATGAACAGATTTCAGAAAAACTTTGCTGGTTTTGTTTCCTGCCAGTTGCTTTCATAATCAGGGGTTTTGATAATCAGAATAGCTGTATAAGTTTAATGCAGATGAGAAAAGTCCAAGTAAGGAGGACTGGGATATAACAGCAGCATAGTGCCTGTCTGTCAAGCGTGAGGTCATGAGTTCGATTTCCAGTTCCAAAAAAAAACAGATGGAGACCAGCAGGATATAGGAAGTGAAACATGTTCAGGTTCTTATCTTACTCAAGGGAAAGACAGATATTTACTTCTAGTGTTGATAGAAAAGTACATTTAAGAGCTGGGGATATCACTCAGTGGAGCAGCACCTGTCTGGCAAGCACAAGGTCCTGAGTTCAGTTCCTGGTACCACACAAAAAAAGAGAAAGAAAAACACTTTCGAGTATAGTTAAAAGTATCCCAGTAGGGGTAAGTTGTGTAATGCTGCAGTAACAAATCCAAATCAACTTCCAGCATAGGTTTATTTGTGCTTCTGCAATATGCCTTTGTCTGGTTGGCTAGCAGCCCTGCTCATTATCATCCTCAATCCAGGAGCTAAGTGGCTGCACATCACTAACTGGAACACGGCTGATTGTAGAGTCCAACATAACGATCTGTGGCTTTGACGCTTCTCTTAGATGTGACACACATTACCTCTCCTGTTTCTTTAGAAAGTCACATGGCCATGCCTGAGTTCAGTAGCAAGGAAGATCAAACGTGCCATGTGCCAAGAAGAAAAAGAACCATGTACAGGTCAACAACTTTAACCGTCACCAGATTGCCAGGAAACAGCAAGTAGAATTGTAAAACCCTCCAAAAGGCAGGAAAGTGAAAAAAACCAACGGTAGAAAGACCAAGCTATTTCTTCACAGGAAGCATGACCAGGGGCTGGTACAGTGGCAGGCACCTGTGATCCCAGCACCCTGGGCCAAAGGATCACAAATTCTAGCCCAGTCCAGACAACTGCAACTGGATTCAATTCCCGGCACAGCGCGCGCGCGCGCGCACACACACACACACACACACACACACACACACACACACTGAATAGGCTAAATTCAGGATTTATTAAAGCTTCAGTGAAAATACAAAATATCTGTATACTGTATGTAAAAGACAGCCTAAAGAGGTGGACAAAATATTATGGCAGATGCTAACAAAAGCAGATGTGGCTATGTTAACTTCAGGCTAAATAGACCTTTAGGTGAAAACTATCAAAGAGAACGAAGAAAAATTGGTAGGTTCGGTGTTGCAGAAAGATTTTTTAAGTGTATCTGCTGTTTAAAAGGTTTATTTCAGAATTATAAAAATTTAGGAGCACAGGGGAAAATGGACTAATTATAGTGAGACTTTTATCATATCTCTTCAAAGTTAGTGGATCTACCACCATGCACTTACTAGAATGGCTGATAGCGTAAATGCACTACCACACGCTGGTCGGTATGCAGAGCAACTGGAACTCACAGATGCTTAGAATACAAGGTGCTCTGGTCATCTGAAAGAGTTCAGCAGTTTCTTTAAATACTAAGCATGTACATACTTACGGTCCCACAGTGCTGCCCCTGGGTGTCCGCAGGGATGAAATTTGTGTTCACACAGAAGCTGTGCAGGATGTTGATAGCAGCTCTCTCGTCATCACCACCAACATGTCTTCCAACAGGTAAACGAATGAACAATGCGTCCAGATGATGGAATTCTGTGCAGTAATAAGAAATAAATGATTAACACACGTAGCCGCTCAAATAATCTCAAAGTAACGCTGAGGGAAAGAAGTCGGTCTCTAAAGGTTATCTACTGTATAGTTTGTCTATATGACATTCTTGAAAAGATAAAATTCAACAGCAGAGGACAAATCAGTGATTGCCAGATGGTGGGGTGGAGAAGGTGGTTGCAAAGTGTCCATGCAAGGAGCTTTTTTTTGCGGCACCAGGGATTGAACTCACGACCTTGTGCTTGCCAGGCAGGCGCTTAGGCTGCTGAGTTAGATCCCCGGCCCACAAGAAGCTTTTTCTGTAGTGACTGTTCTGTGTCCTGCTGACGTGACTCTGTACATACGTGAACATGCATGGAACTGTGTACCCTCCAATCCCTTTCGCCCAAGCTGACCAAAATACAAAGATACCATCTAACGAATGCTTTGTTCCATCGTGAATACAAAACGTTCTTTTGGAAAACCTATAGGATATTTATTAAAGTGATTCATATGCAAGGAAGGAAGGAAAATGCAACTATACAGATAATGTTCTCTTTGTATTCTCTGATAAGAGTAAATAACAAAAGGCCTGTCAAGTTGGAAGTTTTTAATTGCTCTTCTAACGTCATTTAAAAGGGAAGTCAAAACTACAAGCTAGTTATAATTCATAAACTAAAAGAAAATTGGCACTGGGGATGTAGCTTAGTGGTCAAGTACTTCCTAGCCTGCAGGAGGCCCAGAGTTCAATTCCTACCTAGTACTGCAAATACATGCATGCATACATACCCTAAATCTGAGAATTTATGCCAAGTTGTGCAAGAGGAAATTTGTAGATTTTCTTTTTTTTTTTCTTTCTTTCTTTCTTTTTTTTTTTTTTTTACTTTCTAGGAAGTAGGAAAGCAAAAGAGGTGAGATTAAAATTTAACTTTAGGAACTAAAACCAAAGGAAAACAAGTGGGGGATCAATAAATGAAGAAATTAATAAAATAGCACACTTCAGTCAATGAAACTAGATTTTTTAAAGTAAACCTTTGGTAGAAGAGAAGTACAAGAAATAAAAACTGCTATTATTGGGATTAATTTTTAGAATGATAGCTACAAATACTTTTGGGGTCTTTTTTTTTGTTTGTTTGGCACTACTGAGGACTGAACCCAGGGCCTTTGCAATGAGCTGCATCTTCAGTCCCTTTTTTTATTTTTTATTTAGAAACAGTTTCCCAAGTGGGACTAGAATTTGTGATCTTCCTGCGTCAGCCTCCCAGAGTGCTGGAATTACAAGCATGTGCCCCCACACCTGGCTAACACAGACATTTCTAATTATGAGAATAACATTTACATTTTACTTCAAGTCACATGTGGTGGTGCAGATCTATAATCCCAGCACTGGGCAGGCTGAGGCAGGAGGATTGCCATGAGTTTGACACCAGATTGGGCTACACAGTGAGTTCAACACCAGCCTGAACTACATAGCAGGAACCTAACTTAAACCAAAACAAAAATACAGTTTACTCCAAATATGATCGATAACTTCATTGCAATAAATTTGTAAGACTAGTTGAATTAAGGTGACTTCAGAAATACACATTGTAGAACTGTTAAGAGGGAATAAAATAGTACATTTGTTTTCAAATGACAGATGACAGTAATCTTAGTACTCAAGTGGCTGAGGCAGCAGAACTATGAGTTCCAGGTTAGCCTGGGCTGCGTAGCAAATTCAAGGCCAGATGACTGCATAGTGAGATTCTGTCTAAAAGTGAAACAGACAGATATTGGCTGGAGACATAGCACATGCTCGAGAGGCTAAGACAGTTGGAATTGTGGGTTCAAGGCCAGCCTGGACTACATAGTAAAATCTTGTCTCAATAAAATGGTAAGAGAAAAAAAAATTTTTTTTTGCCTTAAACAATTTATTTAACTGAAATGGACTTCCGTTTATTTAACTGAAATGATTTCCATTTTATTTTAATACATCTTTTTCCCATGGTGATTTACAGGATCTTCAAGCCAATATAAATATTTTATAAATATGTGGCCATTTGGGTATACACCTACACAATACCTCAGCAATATCTTTCAGCAAGAAAAATGCTGAAAAGTAAAGACCCAACACAACTAGGTAGAATGAAAATCTGCTCCAAATATTTGTTTCTGAGGGAAAGGCACCACACCTGTTCAATTAAGAAAACTATCCTTGCAACACAGGATGATTTTTTTTTATTTTTAAGTAGGGCCTAGAACACTTAGCTGCCAATTAGGCACTGAATGGCAGAGCTCCACCCACCACTTATGCTATGAATTCGTAGGGAACCGGTTCCAACAATTCAGCCTCCTTCCCATTGGTTCTCAGGAAGTGTGCTTCTCCAGGTGAGGCAGGCTGGTGCTTAGCTGAACTCAGTTACATTTCTCTTTGGCTTCCTTCTTTTTCTGATCCTTTTCCTTGACATGTTTCAGGAAGCTATTGCAACTCTGAGTGTTTAATATCCTCAATATATGCACATTAATCCTCTTCTAAATATCTTGCCCTTAAATTGCTTGTTTACAACAATGCCAACAGCATGCTGGGTAACATTGGGGACTCTTCCTGTTTAGCCATGGTAACATTTCTGTGGCACTCCTTTTTGCATAGTACCCATTCCCTTGACGTCTACAATGTCATCCTTTCTATAGATTTGCATGTCTGTGGCCAAAGGAACAGCCCCATGTTTTATAAAAGGCTAGAGAACATACACCGGGGTTCTCCTCCTTTTTCCCTTTGTGTTCGTCATTTTGGCAAGAGAAAAGTCTTGAAGGCACACATTTATTTGTAAGTCATTCCAAAGGATAGGAGAAAAAAAGAAAAACGATATAAAGCTTCCTAATTCATTCTGAATGGTTAGCATAATCCTGGTAGTCAAACTGTCCAAACAACCCACAAGAAAAACTAAACTAGGCTCAATATAGGTGCAAAAACAACAACATGAATTCTGCTGTGTAATTTTTATAAAGGGTGTGTTTTTCAAGTAGGAGTTATACAAAATCATGCAAGACTGAGTTAAATCCCTATAGCTCACTAAGTTAAGAATCGTACAGTCTTCACGTGCCTAAAAATCATTTAATATGACAACCTCGGATATTGTTAACTGGAAATAGGAAATCCTTAACATAGCCTCCTGTGCCCTGTTTCTGTAGGCGAAAACCTAATAAATGTTTCAGTGCTACCAAATTAATTCATAAGTTTAAAGCAATTTTATACAATTCCAGCAATCATTTTTAAGTGTCTGTAACATCTTGATTATAATGTTTACTCGGAAAATATTGTACAAGATAATTTTGAATAGATATCAAACTGATTGCCTCTGGGACTAGGATAAATAGGCTATTGGCATAGATGTAAATAGGGTAAAAGTGCAGAATTGGGAACCCAGGAATAGAGCAAAGTGTGTGTGTGCAGGAATTTGATATTCGAAAAGTGAAGTCACAAGTAGGGAAACAAACTATTCAGTTCATAATAGTGAAATTATTAGCTACTTGGAGATTTTCTTATTTTATACCATGAACACCAAGACCCAGATGAATTAAGCATGGAGATGTGAAAAGAACTAGAAGAAAATATTTGAAAATAACTATAATGAATGTGGTGGGAGGAAGGCATTTCTATGCAACGCACAAACCCAGTAACCTTGAAAGAAACAGAAAGAAGGAAAAGACCTGGCTACGTTTTTAAACTAAGAAACTTTTACACACAAAATTGCATATCAAAAAGACAAAAGATTGAGCAAATAGATAATATAACAAAAGATTTAAAATATATATAAAGCACCTGTGAACAAAACAAAAAGTGGACCAAGGATATAAAATTTTGTATGGAAGTATGGACAACGCGAAATCACGCCGCTTCATAAGCTATCTGAAAAATTAAAATAAGATATTTTTCAATACATTGAAATGGTTTACTAAAGAATTGGTAGCAGTGCTGGAGGCAATGTGAGGAAATTAGTACTTTAACTCATTGTTGAAGGCAGCATAAATGGTTGCAGCTTTTTGTGTGTACCATGTGGCAGTGTATGTGAATATTTAAAATGTGTCTGCCTTTGATCCAATGATTATAGGCATCCAGCTCAAGAAACATTCAGACAAGGGTCCAGAGTCAAATATGAGAATGTGTTTTAAAGCATTATTTTAATAATAAAAGTTAGAATATGTAGTTGTGCAGAAATTACTGAATTAGTATGTATCAGTAAAGACAAACCTTTTAGAGACCCAGTGTCCAAACTGCAACTCAGAACCCAATTATTTATCGCAAAGTGCCAACACTGCAATTAAACCTGCATACTGAGGTTTAGTTTAGAAAAAAACAACTGTTATCTGATGCTGGGCTGCTTAGGCGACTTGGCTTGCATGCTAACCGAGAGGGATCTGGGCACCAGCTGTGTCATGGATGCCGTAGGTTCAC
>RJWT010044775.1:0-11739 GCA_004365215.1 Cuniculus paca
GGCAATTATATCTTTAGAAAAATTTTATTTAGATTATTTGACATTTAAAAATAATTTACATTGTTTTAGTGTATAAAAACAGTTAACATGAGATTCATCCTTTCAGCAAAATTTTAGGTATACTATATATTAGTGTTGAATCTAAATATAATGTTATTCGGCAGATTTACAGAGCTTATGTTACCTCAGTAAACTGATTAGTAATTCTTAAATTTCTCCTCTCCAAATTCCTAGCAATATCCAATCCACCATTTGATTGTATGTATTTAACTCTTTTAGCTACTTGACATAAGTAGAAACATGTAGTATCTTTCTGTGACTGGCTTGTTTCTCACAACTAATACACAAGTTTCATCAATGTTGTAACATATTTCAGAGTTTCTGCCTTTCACTAGTTATTATTCCATTATATAGAAAGGGTATTATTTCTTTATCCACTTATCTATTGGTGAGCAGTTTAGGTTGCTTCACATTTTGGCTATTGTGAATTGTTCTATATTGAACAAGAGAATCCTCATATATTTTTAAACTCCAATTCTTTTGGCTAAACACGTAGAAGGAATTGATAGATTATATGGCAGGTTTATGTTTAGGTTTTAAATATAAACAATAAAGACTACGCTTTTTTTAATAGTGGCTGAACCATGTCACAGATTCAAAAGCAATGGGTAAATGTTTTAAAATTTCCAGTCTCTTCATCACTTATTGGTGTTCATTTTTAATGATAATGTTTGATGATAACATCATTATACACTTATAATTTGATGATAATGTCATTATACACTTTTTGGTGTTCATTTTTAATAATCTTTAATTGATAATATTTGATGTAATAACTTATTTAAGTTTAATTTT
Organism: Cuniculus paca; assembly: GCA_004365215.1. Taxonomy (NCBI): domain Eukaryota; kingdom Metazoa; phylum Chordata; class Mammalia; order Rodentia; family Cuniculidae; genus Cuniculus; species Cuniculus paca. The sequence goes on from RJWT010044775.1 coordinate 856, forward strand.
CATTTTCTTGATAATTATTGATACATATCATATTTTCATAAATTTATGACCAGATGTATGTGGTGAAGAAATGTTATTGAAGTACTTCGATCATTTTATATTTCAGCTTTGTTCTGGTTTTTGCTTTTTCATTATTTTTAGTCGTAAATTAAAGAAGTTCACTATATATTTTGAAAATTATTCCTTTGCTAAATTTGTAGTTTCCAAATACCTTCTCCCCTTGCATAGATGCTCTTTTCACTGTTTATTGGTTCCTTAGCTGTCACAGGTTTAACACTTGATAAAGTCCCACCTCATTATTAGTTTTGATTCTTGTACCTTTGTTGTCATATGCACATATACACACATTCATTTTAAAGACTAATGCAATGAATATTTTCCCTTACATTTCATTCTAGAAATCTTACAGTATTTTAAATTTGTCCTTAGTCAATTTTGATTTGATTTGAGGTAAGTGTAGTATAACTATGCAATTTCATCTTTTATAAGTAAATAATTTGATTTTATAAATATCATTCACTTTTCCTATTTTATATTCTTGATTCCTTATTGAAGATCAATTGAATGTATATATGAAAATCTATATATTGACTGTCTATTCTTTGTCATTGGTCTATATGTCTATCATTATTCTAGTACTTACTCTTTTAATTAGTTTTTTTTTCAAAAAATACAAGCTACTTTGTATATGTGCTGAGAAAATTTGAAATTTGAATTTGAAATTAGGATGTTAGCTTCAACTTTCTTCTTCTTTCTCTATATTGACTCAGTTATTAACTGACTCTGAGATTTCACATGAATTTTGTAGTTATTTACTATTTCTGAAAGTGCCATATTAATTTTGTTAAAGATTTTTTGAAATCTATATATTTTTTCCTTATTGTAGGTCTTTATCAATATTAACTTGCTTTGGATACTTTTTTTCTCATTGTTGAGACAAAATAACTGATGCCCAAAGTGTAGCAAGGAAAGGTTTATTTAGCTTGTAGTTTTGGAGGTTTCAGTCCATACTCAACTGGCTCCAAGGCAGGGTGGCGTGGCTGAGGGGCAACCATTAATGGTAACTGCAAGTGACAAGAGTAAAAGGGCAAAAAGAAGTTAAAAACGTGCCTTCTACCCTCCCTTATACTGTATAACAGCTCCACTCCTGGACAGGTGCAGCACTCACATTGCCAATCCCAGCCTTGGACAATGAACCAATCAAAAATGCTCAATTCAGCCACCTTCATGACTGCCTGAGGCTTGGGGGCCCACCTAGACACAAACTGTAACATAACTCTTCCAATTCGAAAATATTGGATGTCATTCTGTTGTGCCCTTTAAAATGTCTGTCATCAATATTTTATACATACACAAAACTATCAATACTTCATTACATCATTGCCTTAGCTAAAATATTCCTAGATGTTTTCTATTATTTTGATGAAATTGTGAACAGAATTGTTTTCTTAAAGTTTATTTCAAAGAATTTATTTGTAGGTTATAAAAATGCAACTGATTTTTTTGTATTGTTTTTGTATCCTATAACCTTATTTAATTCATTTATTGTTTCTAATAGGTCATGACAAATTCCTTATTGGTGTATATTCAGGTTGGTGTTTATATTTTTCCACTCAATAAATTCTGCATTCAGTACTATTATGCATGTTATTTTGTATATGTGTAATTGTATATATGAAAAAAGAATATGAATAGTAGATTAGAAAGCATGACTATTTTTGGTTTACTTAACAATAAATTTTATATTAATAAACTATTCAACATGGAAAAAATAACACCTAAAATTTTTATTTATCATTCTTATTTTCAGTTTCAGTAAATATGTTACTGATATTGTCTCTAGAAATATTTAATCTGATAAGGTTCCATATAAAATATTTTTCTAATTTATCATTTCCCTAGCTCTTACCAGTTTTACAGAATTTCTCAAAGAAAATGTTTTCATCTACATTCAGAGGAAAATCTATATTTTAAACTCTTTTATGTGGTAGAGATCCTGAGGTTTGAGGTATTCTTGAAGAAATCTGTTCAAATATATTCAGTCTAGCAATTCTCAGATGTGCTTGACAATTATTATCCTTTTGAAATACTGTTCCTTGGAGCACAGGTGCTAATCCACCAGAAAAATGAAACATACTGGACTGTTCCCTTATATTTTGTGCCTCAGGCACTGCATAAAAAATATGCAAATAAACTTTGTCCTAAAGGTCTTTCATATTGAAAGATAAAAATTTTCAAATAGGGTAATGAAGATAATAACTTAATCAAAAAGTCAAAGGCAAAAATTTCCAGTTTTTAAAAATATCTATGTGTTATCTGCCAAGTTTAGAATTTTAATTTTTTCCTATTGTCTTTTTTGCAAATTATTTATTATTTTTGGAGATATTTGAAGATAAAATCAGTTCTATGGACAAGAATGTCCCCATTATTTAGTTATTATCATGCAAAAGGAATCTCAGTAATAAATCTCAAATGTATGTTTTTCTTCTGTGTAATTATAGAGGAAGAATATCATGGGAACAAATATATTGGATATAGAGATAAAATGTATTGTTATTTGGGCCCGTCATTTGTTAAAATATTAAATTGATTTTTGCAATGACCACAAAATGCTCCTAAAGAAATAAGAATTTGAAATATATTTCATTGTATTTTCTGGATATGCACTGGCTAACACAACAAATTTATCACCATTACTAGGATTTAAACTGTTGAACAGAGGATTCTTGAAAAAAAGTGTTGTTGGTATTCACAAAACATCACATTAATGAATGAAGTCATAAGGTGACTATGTGACTATTCCACATGCTCACATTATCCACAGACAATTTGGAATCATCCTGCTTCTGCATGAGCACATCAAAACTTAGTGGTTTATTCCAGTACTGGGAAAGTAAAGGAAGATGCTTTCTCAGATGAACACAGAAAATAAGAGTGGGCATTTTAAGAGAAAGGGAGCAAGTAAAATATTTTGAAATAAAAAATTGCTAGTAAACACTTTATGGTTTTGTCTTTAGGGTATAGAAAAGTAAAATACAAGGTAAGTGACTTCAAGTTTCAAGGGTATGATTTTATGTATCATTGTGCCTTTGCCATTTACCATTTCCAGAAGTTTCAGTAGAAGGAGGAATGAACTTTCATTGGAGCAAGAGGATCTACGTTTCCATTAAAGACAGAATGGAGAGAAGGTATTAAAACCTGACATATGTTCCAAAGGACATTGTATAACTAAGTTTGACAGAGATTGCATGTGTCACCCAAGTATAAAAAGGAAACATTTCTTGAACTGGAACAAACTACAGACACTGTTTCTGGGCCATCAAATGTGACTTGAATCATGTAGTAAAAGGTTATCTATCTGTGTTGTGTCTCTTTAATAAAAATAAGTAGTGAACAAATATAACAAGAGAGAATATTTAAAATTTGTACTAATATTTATCATTTTTATCACTTAATAGCTTTGAGCAATATTTATGCTTTTCATATAGTAATTCATCTAATTTCCAAAACAATTCTCTGAAGTTATTCAGGCATTTAATCATTACTTTGCCTATAAGAAATTTTAAACACAGTGCCAGTAGTATACTTTCCAAGTCAAATGACTACTGAATCATTGAGGGAGGTTCTAAATTCTGGTAATTTGGTTTCTGGGATAAAAACCCTAACAATTTCACAACATGTTCATATTTCCAAGGTCACACATACCCATCTCCACATACCAAATAAGGCACAGCCAATTTCAACATGTAGGATTTCCATCATGATGATTTCCACATGAACTATTTGTCATCTGATAAGCTCAATTGCTTTGAATACTGAAAGACATTTGTTTGTAGGCATTTTCATACAAATCTTTTCTTGTGGGGCATTTGAATATTGAAAAGCATGTGAAAATGAATTAAAACTACTGTTTTATAGCAAAGTCATTAAGGTCATAAATACAAGGAAGTTACATGTCTCTTTTGGTTTTAAATTTATATATATATATATGGAGAGAGAAAGAGATCTTTTTTTTGTTCACCTATTTTAAAAACATGGATTGATATTTCAGCAATCATTTGTTTCAGTCTAACATATTAAGTCAGCTATTATAACCACTTTATGTCCAGTTAAAATTATATTTAATCCTAAAAGTGATTGGCATTACAATTAACATGGTGTCTCATATTTTAAATGAATTCACAGAGTCAGACAGTTTTTATAGATTATTTGCTACTATCACACTTTATATTTAGCCTTTATGATAACATTCTTAACGGTATATTTTGACATACTTATCTGATTTTGCTTTCATGTGCTACAGTTAGTTTATTACTACAAACCTAATACAAGAAAACAGTGCTTCCAAGAAGCCATGTGGATCATTATTTTTTCCTTTCCTTGAATCACATTTACAAATTCTATTTAATAGGAGAATGTCATTCCACATATAAACTATAACAGTCATGTAAACTAGAGGTCTAGTGATGAATTTGAAGAACAATTTATGTAAACCTCAGTAATCATGCATATACATAAAGCCCTCTGATTTACCCAGCACAAAGAAGTATTAAGCTCTTCCATTTGAAGTCACATCTTTGTCACTTGGGGCACAGACTCTTTAAAAAGTAAAACACTCTCTTATCTCTTCATCCTAACTTGATTGTAAAACTCTCTTGTGGAAAATTAGGTAGTACTGAGAATGCATTGACTTGAGCAGATGAAGAGGCACCCTAATAGTCTGCAGAGTTAATATGTGCTCTTAATACCCTCCTGCTGCAAATTGCTTTTAGGATGCCCTAGTAACCCAAAAATATCCATGTTCAAATGTATATTTTTATATCTAGAGATGGAAAGAATAATTTGAGTCAGTGAACAAAATTTACAGAACAGACTTCTCCATTGTCTGTCCTTGAGAGAAAACTTTACAATTTTGAATGCTGCATAAACTCAGTAGGAAAACTTAACAGCGCAATACCCTAGAGATTTGAGGGAGTCAGTGCTCAAGTTTCTGCTAAATATCAGCCTTTTCCTTTATGATGAAATATAAACAGAGACTTCTGCTTTCAGGTAAAAATGCAAAGGGGCTGGCAGTAACAGTAAATTATAAGGCATTATGTAAATGAGGACAAATGATAGCAAAAATTACCAAGTTTCCTCCAGCATTGGCTGTAAGACTAATGTTCTTTAAAGTATTAAAATTTGTTGGCTTGAAAATCTTGGCACTCTGAAAACTTTTAATTTCTGACCTAGAATAATTTGACACTGTGGGAAAAAGAAAAAGTGTACCTACTTTGAGATATGTAGAAATGAAACCACCAGCTCTGTTTATGCTACAGCTTATTAAAGATGCAAATTAAAAATATCAAAAAGCATGAAGATTTGCTTAGCCTTTTGCCAAGTGTAAATCTTTAATCTAATCTTAATACCAATGTCATTGATTTACTTTAAATTTAATTGTACACTGAACTTGGGAAGTGTTACCCATACCTTCAACGGTCAAGTATTACATTTTAGAGTAGATAGAAAAAGGTTAATTTGAAATCTAGTCAGGAAATTGTATAATATTGCACAACATATATCTACTTTAGTGAAGAACTGACAAACTGCAAATGCCTCAGAGGAAAAATTCTACTGAATTAAAAAGCAAGATTAATGTACTTGGAAATGAATTTATATTCAACTGTAAAACAATGATGTACCAACTTTTTTTCTGTAAAATCAGTCATTTCTGAGCTTCGTGTTACTAAATTAGAATAGTATATAGTTCAGATAGAATGAGGACACAAATTAAAACAAAATTCAGCAAGTTTCATTTATAAACAACACTTTGGACTTGGTTTTTATTGCTGGGCTGGTTTTAAGCTTTTTTTGTTTCTTTCCATTTATAATAAACTTAATTAATCATAGTATATTAAAGTTAAAATATTCCATATATGAAAATAGCAACTCAAATAACCTTTGAAAATAATTTAATTTAGCTATTTCAGAAGTAAGATTAATCAAATAGTACAATATCTAAATGAGTAGAAAGCAGAGAATTTCTTCATACCTGCACAAGCTACTCATTTCATCTTCTATAAAAATTGGATTCAGAAAACAGGTAATAATAACTTGAAATCATTCACAGTATCAGAAAGAATAGCTTAAGATCACTGTGTCACATTCCCTGCTACTCTATCTCTGACAATGTAAATTAGTGACTACTAAAAATAAGAGATTAATTTTCTTTGCTAATATGACCTGTATTGCTTGCATTGTTCTGTTCTGATCTGCTTCGTTGTGTTTTACTGTTTTGTTTCGTTTTGTTTTATTCTCTTTAAAATTAAAAAATATAATACTAATATGTGCCAGAAACCCTGTCACTGGAATCAGATTTCTTACTAAAACCTACCATGAAATAATTTAGAAACATATTTTGTTGCCTCACCTAGGCTAAACTATAATGCTTATGATCTGAAAAGAAGTAAAATATGCTTCAATAGGTCTTAATTGCCTTAAAGGAATAAGAGTGTAAGAGAACATTTGTGTCCACCAATATCTGCATCTATCAACTGTTAATATTAACTATGCTTTGTCTCACAAATGGCTCATCCAGGTGGATTTCATTGACCAATTTGATTTCCATTTTTAAAATTCAAATTTGGATCCTCTTCTGCATTTTTCAAAGTTATTGTCTTTCTTCCTTTCTATCTTTCTTTCAATTTTTTTCACTATAACATGTTTGCAATATATACTGTTCACATTTATCTTGGAAAATGCATACATGTACATTATAGATTTTAATTACTATTTTTGTCTCTTTGCCCTCCCCTCCTTCCAAACCTTCTTTCCCTCTCCTTTCACACAAGTTTGTCTTTCTTTCTTTCTTTCTTTCTTTCTTTCTTTCTTTCTTTCTTTCTTTCTTTCTTTTTCTTTCTTTCTCTTTCTTTCTTTCTTTCTTTCTTTCTTTCTTTCTTTCTTTCTTTGTATTTTTTTCTTTCTTCTTTCCTACTCAAGGAAAACTCTCATTCAGAGAAGAATTCTCCTTAAAGTAAGAATAGCATGATGTAATCATTGGATCGATGTTTATTTAAAGTCATAGGCTAGCATCTAGTGACATGCACTATTAATTTTTTAAAAAATAATTCTTGACATTTTACTTTATATTACTTTAAAACTGAATCACTTATTTACTCATGTTATCATATAAAATGTTTCATATTTTGATGATTTTCAAATCAACCCAATTGTGATTGATTCCTAATAAATTCTGATTTTTCATTTTCTAATGTGTTTCATGAGTGGCTGCTTTCTTTCACTGATTTGTAAAGTGGTTTACTGTTTGGGATAATTAAAAAGACTCTTCAAACAACAAAATGCTGCTTTCTGAAATCTCTTTAAAGAATATTAAATACAATTTTGCAGGCAAGTTTGGTCTATATGAAATTATTTTGCGCCTGTACATAGAAATATATTCAAAAGTCTTTACTTCCATTTCTGTCCATTTTTCAATAGCATTCAGATTATTTCTTATTATGATTATTAATTCAGTTTAGGTTACAGCCAAATCAAAAGACTTCTAATGGGCAACGGTTCTGTTTGTGTTATAGCAGGTTATAATATGTACTCAATAGTATGCATGCCCTTTTTCATGCCTATATTTTAGCTTCCTCCTCAAACTTCATTACCTCAGCAATTAAAACCTATAGTCCTTGTTTAATGCTTGCACAATTCTAGGATTTTAAGACATTTAGATATATCGCTTATCTATTTCACTTGAATTATTGATTTTCCATACCATTTTAAAACAGGTAAAAATAATTTTAAATCATCCACAGTATCAGAAAGAATGACTTAAGATCACTTTGTCACATTCCCTGCTACTCTATCAACTATCATGAGTATTATAAAAAAAAAAAAACAACTTAGTAAATGCTTGTGTAACACAGTTGAGTTTTTCTGTTTTTAAAACAGAAAACAGTAGTCTAGGTTTCCTTCATAAAAAAAGCAAAAAGGAATTTATGCAGATGTACATATTTAGATATTTGCTGTATATTATACTTGCTGTAGATTTATCATCAAATGAATATTATGAGTAAAGCATATAAAAAGGACATATAAAACTTGATATAACTCGAGGAGTAAAATGAGTTCTTCCCTTTCTCAATATCTTACAAATACATTACTAAGGCCTACTTACCCAGTGAATGAACCTCAGTTTTGAGCAACAATGTACAAGTGCTACTAACAAAACAATAAAAAAATATAATTAAAGACACTAAACAAGCATCACAATAAATCAGACATGGAACAAAATTGGAATTATTGTACATTTTTTTAAAAATGCAATCATAAAGATTCTAAGACTTTAATGGAAAATAGACAATATGAAAGAAAGACAACATCTGAGGGAAATGAAAGTTTTGTAAAAGAATTAATAAAAGAAGCTTAAATTCAAAATTATTGGAACAGACATGATGAATATTTCTGATCTGCTCATTAGAAGACTGAACCTGGCTGAAGAAGGACTCTGACAGAGAATAATACAATTTTCAACATTAAGAATCAAACAGAAAAATGTGAAACACAATTATGGTGCATCTACAAAATTTCATCTACAACTAGTAATATGTACTTATAAGTAATTAGAAAACCAGTAGAAAAAAAGAGGAAAAAAAAAAAAACAGAAGCAACCTTAAAGTCATTCTACAAATTTGTGTTAGGCATCAAATCAAAAACACAAGAAATTCAGAAGTCATTAAGCAGCAATATATATTATATACATATATAGTAACATGTGAGGGTATCCATAGGTATATTATATTCAAAATGCAGTAAACCAAGATGAAAAAAAATCTTGAAAGATGTCATTGAAAAGATACTAGCTAATAAAAGACCAAAGATAAAAGTACATGAGCTTCCATGTGAGCAAAATAGTAGAAAAAAAGGAGTAAATAGTATTGTCAGGGAAAAAATAATTACCAACTTTGAACCTTTTGCCCTAAAAATTACTGATCACTAATTCATTAATCACTAATTCTTTAAATATCAATGTCCTAAAGCTATGTCCATTACAACAAAGTTTCCAAAGCAATAGTCAACAATGTTATCTATATTGTAACTTACAAGAAACCAACTTGAAATACAAGAACCTATGAATTAAAAGTGAAAGGTTGCAGAAAGATATATCATGTTAACACTAAAAAAAATGAGAGAGAAAAGAAGATTTTCTTAGACAAAAACAAATTGAGAACATTTCTTGTCTTACAGAATTGTTAAATGATGTCCTTCTGAAAGCAAGAAAATAATATACGTGAAAAACTAAGATCTATATAAAGAAAAGCATCAGCAAAGCATTTTTTTCTGATTCTCAGTTCATCTAATATGTGCCAGTTTGTTCAAAGATTATGAAAAATGGATACATGTGTGCTTATTCTGTTTGCATTATACCATGTGAAAATCAATATACAAATGCTGGTATGAAACTTAAATAATGGACAGCAATGATAAAAGATATAGAACAGAGGATTTAGAAGTATTTTATTACTGTAAGGTATTTGCATTAAAATAAATTGGTACTATGTTATTGGAAAGCATATTTATCAGAAGACTATGGAAAATGGAAATAAGACCAGTGTACACAGGGAACTATTAATAAATAGTAACAAATATGATAGGTATTAATTTAATTACTAATCCTTTAAATATCAATGTCCTAAAGCTATGTTCATTAAGACAAAGCTTTCCAAAACAATAATTAATAATGTTATCAACAATGTTAGCTACAAGAAGCCAACTTGAAATATAACAATCTGTAGATTAAAAGTGAAAGACTACAGAAAGATATGTCATGTTAACACTAATCAAAAGAAAGTATGCATATCTATACAAGTTTTGTGAGAGAGAAGATTTAAGAATGAATGAACTTATTGGTGATAAAGAGGAATTTTGCATAATGGTACAGAGATCACTACTCCAGGAACACATAGAATCCATAATGTCCTTATATCTAAAAAAAGAGTCAAAAAATGATCATACTTCAAGGACAAGTATATGAACCCACTATTATACTTGGAGAATTTAAAACTTTCTATATGAAATAGATGTAATCACCAGGCAGGAAATCAAGGAGAATATAGTTTGACTCAATTATACCAGCTATCAAATGAATATAATAGATATCTACAAAGTATTTACAGTAATGATATATTACATAGTCTCAGGTTTCCATGAAATATTTACCAACACATTATGAGCCATAAAATGCATCTTAAAAATTTAAAATAATGGAATTTATACACCTTTTCTCTCAAATCATAAAGATGTAAAGTAGAAATCAATACCAGGAAGATCATTAGAAAATCTCAAAATTATTAGCTACTGAACACATTTCCAGTAATATGTCAAAGAAGTTTCTGAAATAAAATTTTAAATCATTTTTCAACTAAATAAATATAATAATAAAAGTTATCAAAATTTGTGGATGTAGCCAGTGACTAGAGGAATATTAGTAATACTGAATACATATGTTGAAAAAGTAACCTCTAAAATATATAGGCTTCTGTCTTAATAAACTAGAAAAGGAATGAAACAAATTTAAATTGAGCAGAAGAAAATAAACAGGAAAAATTAGAGAAAAAATCAATAAAATTGAAAACAGAAAATAAAAACATACTCAACCAAAATGTCATTTTTTAAACAATCAACAAAATTGATAATACTCTTGGGCTAGGGAAGGGGAAAAAAGGCGTGAAAACAAAAATTTCTTCTATACAAAACAAAAGAAGGGGCAACACTTTAAACTTCATGGACATTAAAATGATAACATAAGGAGATTGTGAACAATTTAATGTAATGAATAAAGATTGAAAGATAAAAGTTCACCAAAATTCTCAGAAATTTACTGAATCCAATAGATTTATA
>RJWT010044776.1:0-11730 GCA_004365215.1 Cuniculus paca
GGAACTTACTATGTACTGTAATATTCCTCCAGGGTCTTGCTTTTTACACTCTTTATTATGTGTATTTCATCCGTGGCTCTGTGTGCAGCTGTTTTATTCACTTTTGTTATTGTAGAGCACCCCTCTATCTCTAGTGAGTCTGATTGCTTAAGGCCTTGTTTCTTTAGATTTATATAGCAATACCAGCTTTTTACAGCCATTATTTACACGATATGATTTTTTCCATCCATTTAGAGGTACGTCATGCTTTAAATGTCTTTCTAGCACTTTTAAATTCAGTCTGACAAGGTGGTTTTTTGTTTGTTTTGGGGGTTTAGATTTTTTGAGGCAGGGTCTCACTACATAGTTTAGGCAACCTGTACTATGTACTCCAAGCTGGCCTCTCACTCACGGTGATTTTCCTGCTTCAGCCTCCTGAATGCTGGGATTACAGGGGTGCACCACTACACTATGCTTCATCTGATATGTTTTTAACCAGTCATTTACACTACCTGTATTTAATGTAACTCCCAGTATGTTTACATTTATTTCTATGGTATTATTATTTTTGTGTGTGTGTGGCACCAGGGATCGAACTCATGACTTTGCACTTGGCAGACAGGCGCTCAGGCCACTGAGCTAAATCCCCAGCTCTATGGCATTATTTTGTGGTTTCTATATACCCCACATTTTCTATGCTTCTTTTACTTTCATCTCTTGCCTTGATTAGAATATTTTTTGACCATTTAGCTAGTTTGATAGGTACATTCTCTGTTTATGTTCTTTTAATGATTAATCTAGAGATTATAACTCATGTATTCAAAACTAATCAATAGCTGAAGTTAATCAATACCTTTACTTTCCTTCTGCACTCTGTAACAGATTTAGAGCATTTTAAATCCATTTAACCCTTGACTTATGTGTTGGTGTTTTTATATTCAAAATCTATCCTTTTGGTTGCCTTTGTGAAACATTTCTGGTGGCAATTTCTTATTCTCTTTTACTTGAAAACCTTCCTTTTCTTCATCATCGAAAGACATTTTTATAGGCTGTCGAATTCTGCGTTGGCATCTATCTTCACTCAGTACATACTAAAATACTCTATGATCATCTGGTGCCCGTAGCTGCTGGGAAAGGCGGTTGCTAACCCAGCCATTTTCTTTTGAATACATTGTCTTCTAGTTTTTCCTTCTCCAGCAACTTTAAATGTCTTTTGTCCTTGGTGTTCTCATTTCATTCTGATGAGTCTCCATGTGAACTTCCTGTGTTTAATCTTTATAATATTTGTTGATCTTCAGCAGGACACGATGGCACATGCCTATAATCCCGGTGCTTGGGAGATTGAGGTAGGAAGATTGTTGTGAGTTCAAGACCAGCCAGGGCTACAAAGTGAGCTCAAGGCCAGCCTGAACGGCATAGTGAGACCCTGGTTCAAAAAGACAAAAAGAAAAAAAAATTTTTTATCTTCTTAAAACTATGATGTCTTTCTTCAAGTTTGGAAACTCTTAAATATTACTCCCTTAATTATAGACTTTGCCTCATTCTCTTATTCTTTTTCATCTGGAATGCAAACTTGATGTATATCACATCCTTTTTATTCTATCTACCATGTCTTCTAACTCTCCTTTTATGTTTGCGGTCTCTTTTTCTCTCCTTGCTGCATTTATCTAATTCACTGATTCTCTCTTCAGCTATGTCTAATCTGATGGGGCACCAGGAGCTACAATCTTCCCAGAGCTCTTCCTTTGATTTGGCTGTTGGCCTGGAAGCTTCTCACGCTCTCACCGCTCTTTAATGCCTTGAAGAAGGTGTTTTTGTTTTATTCTGCGTTTCTAATCGCTTCTACCACGAGAGCTGACCTAAGTAATCCAAACTGCAATGCTACTGGGTATAGAAGCTGGCTCTAAGCTTTGCCCACAACCCTGGATTTGGGTGGTTTCTCCATGGAAGAAACTAAAACAGGAGGTGGCAGGGTCCAGTCCATCATGGAGCAAGTAGGGGTGATGGCTTCCGGCAAACTCCTGAGGAGCGAGAGTTCTTGCTCACTGCCGTGCACCTGAGGAATTTGCAGGTCGGGGCTCTGCAGGGTGGGGGTCTGGACTCTCCTGGCCGCCCTCAGTGTGGCCTGGCCTCTGCCCTTGGCTTGCTGGTGTCCATGCCTGCCCCTCTGCCTGGTACTCTGCCTGGCCCCTTGGCTCCATCTATAGCTAGATCTCCTCTGCTGTGTGCGTGGCCCTGGGCTCCTGGCACCTTGGCCTTAGCACCGAGGGACCCCCTGGAGCTGCCCCTGGCATCTCTTCTCATCATCCCCAAAGACTCTGGAGGAGACAGCGTCCTTCTCGGGACTGTGGGGGCCGTGGAAGGCCTGGCTGAGGTCTCAGTCCTCCCTGGTTGGGCAGGCCTGGCTCTGAGCGCGGTCTCTCTGAGCATCGGGTGCATTTCCAGGAGGCACCGGAGAGAAGCTAAAGAAAGCTGGATGGAGTCGCAGGCTGGGCCGTGGAGACTGAGCTGGAATTGGCACCCTGATCCCACTGCTCGCTAAGTCATTCAGCTCCTGGGGGCTGCTCCACAGCGGGCACTGGTGGGTACCAGGAGGGAAAAGGGCAGATGACTGCTTCCCCTAAGGGAGTTAAGGGGCACGCACAGCTGTGTGGCAATGAACACTCAGGGAATCTTAGAGTCACCCATCTATAAATTTGGGGCACCACTACCTACCTCAGGGGGCAGGTGGGATGGCCCAGTAAGACACAGTGATGGGTGTGTGCAATGTTTTCCCAACAGAGGGCTGAGTCATAAGAGTGGGTTATAATCTAGTGGGTCATAAAACGCTTTTAAAGGAAATAAAATAAAACAAAAATATAATTATAAGGACACTACAATGAGGGTATTATTCCTCTGGAGTTAATGTGCATGTGAGTGCACTGAGTCATATAGGGAAATTGTTTTTGTGTTTTATAGAGGCATGTTCAAAGGAGTTTGAAGGTCACTGACCTTCCAAGTGGTGAGGGACAGGGCTCTGGAGTCACACAGATCTATCTGGGACTCCAGCTCCACCACTTACAACAGCTGTGACGCACACTTCCCTTCCCCCTGAGCCTTCCAACTGCCACGAAGACTGATGAGCCAGGGCTTGGGATCGAGTCCATGGAAGTGGCCCTAGGACATCGAGGGCCTCAGAGCATCAGGACTTGTTCATGTGGTCACTGATTCTCTTGTGTACAAGAACCTCAAGGGTGTCAGTCATCTTTCCATCGCTGTAACAACTTAAAGGTAGAAAGGGTCATTTGGGTTCATGGTTTCAGGGGCTCAGTCTGCGGTGGCCCCACCAGTGGCTCTGGGCCTGTGGAAAGGCAGGATGTCACGGTGGGAGCATGTTACAGGGAGCACCGCTCACCGCATGGCATCTGGGAAGCAAAGAAAGAGAGAAAAGCAGGGTCTTTCCTGATGTCCCTTTTAGGACACACCCCTAATGACCTTACTTCCTCTCACTAAGCCCCGCCTCTTAAAGAGCCCACCACCTCCCAGTAACACCAAAGGCTGGTGACTAACCCTTCAATACGTGAGCCTCGGGACCTGTTCTAGCCTCAGACGGAAGCATCAAGTAAGAGTCGACTGTGTCCTGTTTATTTATTTATTTATTTTTGTGTGGTGCTGGGGATTGAACCCAGGACCTTGTGCATGAAAGGCATGAAAGGCACTACTGAGCCACATCCCCAGCCCCATCTGTCTCCAATGTAAGCATCACAAGAAAACAGGAAGGTGTATTGTTTCCACTTTTTTCTTTCTTTCTTTTCTTTTCTTTTTTTTTTTTCTGTTTGATTTGAGACAGGGTCTCATTACATAGTCCAGGCTGGCCTTGAACTCCCAGTGATCCTCCTGCCTCAGCCTTCCACCTGAGTGTTGGAAATACAGCCATGGGCCACCACACCCACCTGCTACTGCTGCTCTTTTTATATCAATAACTGCCATGCTCACGAATCTGTGCACCAGAGAGAAACCTCATCTAATCTTTACAGCAGCTGTGTGTGTGGTAAAGTCTCTCATTGCTTCCATCTTACAGTTAAGGAAATTGGGGTAATGGTGATGGGCACTTGAGACAGATGGATGCACCCATCTCCTAGTCCTGTGTCAGGACCAGCGCTCCCCACTCCAGCCCAGAGCTGGTGTCTCCTCTCAGCCATGGCACCTCCCCACATGCGGGAGGCTTGCTCTCCCAGTACGCTGATGCCCCACTCCAGCTCCTTGGACACAGCCTTTCCTCTTGCTGCCTTATTTAAAAGTCTCACCCCTCTATGTTGCCGGAAGGTGGCTGAAGGGCCAGAGAGTAGAGAGCCTGGGGCAGCCTGGTGTCAATGCTGAGCCTCTAGCACTGTGGCCTGTGGCCTCTGCCCTGCTCAAGTGGCCAGGAGCACCAGGCTCAGAGTCCCCAGGACTGGGAGCCCCGGCTTAGGGCTCACCCCTCTTTGCAGCCCCCGCTTGGCCCTGGCCCAGAAGGTGAGAGGTGACAGAGGCCCTGGGGTGGACAGAGGCCCTGGTGTGGTCCAGAGTCACTAAGGCAAAGAGTCCAGGCAGCCGCCCAGCTCCGTGTCAGCCGCCGGCTCTCACCACATCGATCATCCAGTCCTTAAGACATATTAAAATGGATTTAAAAAGACATTTTGCATTTTCTCTCCTTAACACCCACATTATTGCCACACATCGGCTTTTGTTTTAATTAAAATCGGTTTTGAAATCCTCCATGAAACTTCAGTAGGGTTGTTAAAGGCGGCAATTTCCTTATCGGCAGCGAGTCCCCGCAACATACTGTAATAGTTATTTTGCAACAAAGCACAAGTCTTATTAATTTAGCTCAATCAAATCAGCACCGCGTTAATTTACAGGGCTGTAAAAATCTGGCAGCGCTGCTCTAGATCAAGGAACTTAGGGCAGGCAAGACACCAAGCGGGGTGTTTATTTTGTACAATGGACCCTAACTGCATTTCTGTGATTTAAAAGCTTTCCGAGGCATGCGATGATAATATCACATGCATATAGAATTGTGGGCTGCTATGCCTCATTACTCCCCACAGAGAGCCAAAATCATTTGGTATTCAACTCCTACCTAAAATATTTCCTTTTACATACAAATATTTTTTCTGCATTAAATGGCTTCTCTATGTTAATTTCTTCTCCCCAGTGCTGTGAAGCAAGATCGTTTCCTATGTGGGATTCTATTTTGGTCTCGTATTGATCTTTAGTGGTATTTGCTAAGTGAGTAGCTGGCTTCCCCCACCCCCCACCCTTTTCCTCCAAATTGGAAGATTGAAAGAGAGAAGGGTTTCCGGGAGGCAGATTTTGACTTTTCTGTTCATTTCCCTCCCACAACCACCTTCTAGATGCCTGCTTCCTGGTTTCCTTTTACTAATGTTTTCTTCAGCCACTAGGAATGCCTTTCTTGCTCACATCTTAGTAACAAAGCTTCGTGAGGAGAGTTTCTAGAGTGTGCCAGGAGACGCAGGCTTCCAGCCAGGGGAGGCTCAGAAGGCAGCGTGAGCTGGGGCACTGCCACAGATGTAGGAGGAAATGAGCAGATGGAGCCTCAGAGAAGGCAAGTGACTTGCCTGAGGTCACACAGCCAGTGAGGAACAGCATTGGACCCTAGGGCTCAAGCTGGGTCTTCTCAGTCCCAATCTTTCCGTCACTGAATGAGGACCAAGGGAGTAGCTGCAGGCATCAGGGGGGTCACTGGAGTCTTCAGTTTAACACAGGCCTCATCTGTGCGAGGCTGGATCCGGTGTGATCACGGCACCCGTCCTGGATGAAGCAAGGCCCAGTTCTCAGGGTGCCTGACTCCGAATCACAGCGCTAAGAGCGACCCATGCCTTCAAGCTGCCGATTCTCAGGGTAGAAAATGTGTCCCTCTGCTCCCGGGACACACCTGCTCTGGGGAGACACAGTGGACCCCGAAATCCACTGTAATCCTTCACTGATGACTCATGATCGCCCACCGTCCTGGAAACTCTACTGGGTGGAAGAGAAACCAAGAAGAGCAGTGTCCAGGGGGACCTGGCGTCACACAGAGGTGGGCGGAAGGAGAGGGCAGCCCGGGGCTAAGGACACCAAGGTCCTGGCCAGGCTGGGAGAGCCAGGAGACGGGGCTGCAGGTAGAGGAGGAAGCGCTGTCAGGGGCCGCTGTGACTGTGGTCAGGCCCCAGAGGACTGCGCTCGAGGAAAGTCTTGCCTTTCCCCGGTGACGTGTTTGTCGGCCCACGCCACGCTGTCAGCGGGGATGAGCTCTGGGCGGCTTTGTGTGGCGCGTGGCGCTAACGGGTGCCTCGTGGATGCCATTACTTCCTTAGCGGTGACGACGGGGGTCCCACCTGTTCCAGAAAGTCCGCCCCATCATGAGACAAAGCTCTTGTCTTGTCAGTGGAACCCAAACCAGCATCTCCACGACAGCATTAAGAAAGGTCAGGTGACCACTTTGATCCAGTAAGAGCCAGGAAGTTCTGGGACACCAGCCTGGGACGGTATGAGTCCCAAAAGCACCAGCTCAAACCCACACGGTAACTGAGGTCGCACGGCCATCTGTGGGCCCCAGACAAGCGTGTGCCCATCGCCCAGGAAGTGGAGACGCAGAGATGAAGGTGTCAGGAGGAGGACAGGGAAGGAGTTGGTGCCTGGTGTAGGCCTAGGCCTCGAGGCCTCTGCTGAGGAACAGAAAAGTCACAGCCAGGGTGCGACGCTGGGAAAATCCAAACCCTTCCACTGTGCACCGGAAAAGACCTCTGCAAAGGGACGAAGATTCAGAAGAGGCTTCATGGCTGCCAGTAGAGACCAGGCCAGAAGCTCCATTACTGACTGGATTCAACAAGCCCTTGGCGAAACCCTCCCTGTGGCCAGCCCTGGGCTGGGTTCTACAAGACAAGGAAGCAAAACCATTCTTACCCCAGGCCCAGGACTCCCAGAGTTTGGGTCTGCTCCGGGTCTACAGGCCCCGGCCACCTTTTGTCCGAGTGACAAGAGCTCCATTTTCCACCATATTTATTGGCATTTCCTCCAACGGGTCTGCGCCGGTTTCAGAGGCTGGACCTGGAAGGCCGAAGTGTTCACACGTCACACCCCATGCCCAGCCGGTCCCTGAGGCAGGACCAGACTACGAGGGCAGCAACTGGGCTGCGGTCACGACTTCCCTCTGACCGGGCCCCAAGGAGGCCATGGCGCCCTCTTGGGGCCAACCCAATCCACAGGGCCTCTGATGCTGAATGGACCACTAACCACCAGCCTTAGGCCTTCAAGCTCCAATCGTACTGTAGTTAGTGGCTCTGCCTCAGACCCCAGCTCCAGGGGCAAAGGCCCTAGACACATTTTAGTTACCACTGTGAGAGGGTCTAGGCCTAGACTCCCTCTAGACATACAGATCCGCTCGGGCCCAAGCCCAAAGATGGAGGACGCTGCGCTCTAACCCGCCCACCTCCCGCACAACCAAGTCACTCAGAAACCCCGCCTTGCACTCCAAGGCCTCCTCTGCCACTCCTTCCCTGGAAGGACAGGTGGACAGGGCAGGCACAGGGACAAAGACCCCCCCAGACCCCTCTCCACAGCCAGCATCCGGCCTTCCCCTCTGCTTCCTGCTCTCTAAGAAGGCTTTGCAAAGAGGAGGAACCTTCCGTGGTAGCAGATGGTGGCTAAGTAGGAATGGTAAATAGTTTTAATTACTGCATAATGTGAGACAATAAAGGGGAGACAGTGGAAGCAGGCTGCTGCTGCCGAGGCCCCGAAACTGTCGTGGGGCCCAATTTGTCTGGCATGTGCTGTTCTCAGTCTTGGGAGGGCTTTAAAGAGAACGCCGGAAATATTAATTGCCCGCCTCGCCGGCCCATCCATCTTCACAACCGAGTAACACGCTTTTTTAATTTCAGGGGAATCGTTTTCAAATGGGAATCATGCAAATGAGTATTTTAGCTATTCATTTGTTTTACTGCGAGCGCTTTGTGAGCAAATGGCCTACAGCTTGCAATGAATTAAAAGACATGGGCACTGGAGACCGATTTTTAATACAAAGTCTTGACTCGGAGACGACCCCGACCAGCAGCGGAGAAAATGTTGGCATAGCAACTTTGGGCATTTTCATGCAAATTGGCTTCTATATAGATGATACGAATGCAATGTTTTCCTTCAACTAATCATCATAAAATTAGTTTCACTATATTTAAATGCCTCCACTTAATGCATTATATCCATATGCATGAAATTGCCTCCGCTAATGCAGTACATAAAATGCCAAAGATACAATGAATAGCCAAATTGCAAGCAGTTATGTTATCTCCCACAAAAGCGGCTCCCTCTCCCCTTCTCTCGTGTGTGTGTGTGTGTGTGTGTGTGTGCGGGTGAGTGTGGGTGTTATTGAATGTGTGGGCAGCAGAGGTATTTATCACAAATTGCTATTAGCGCATGGACTCACACGCACACACACACACACACCAAAGTCCTCTACGGTTAAGTAACACTGAAGTTGTAATGCAGTCTAACAAACCTAGTCCTGGCAGGGGCCTGGGGTGCCCACCTGGGCTGGCAAACCTCCCCCCTCAAAGTCTCTGCCATCAGAATGGGGTACAGCCCGGAGCTCCTGACCCACAGGGAATTAGCTCAGTGGGGTGTGGCTGCCACCCCTCCCCCCACTTCTGACCTCCCCCACACTTTGAACGGGGCGGGTACTGGAAGGATGAACCCTTTCGAAGTCTGGGACTTAGAACCCGACCTAATTGAGAAAAGGCCAAGAGGAAGAAAGAAAGAGGACACCTGCAGAGCCCAAAATTTCATGGCCCTGTGCTTGAGAGTCAGCGCGCTGGCACACACCTGTATTCCCAGCACTCGGGAGGCTGAGGCAGGAGGAGCCTCATGAGTTTGAATCCAATCTGGACTACATAGTGAGTTCAAGGCTGGCTGGAACTATACAGTGAGACCCTGTCTCAAAAACAAAACAAAACAAAACAAAACAAAAAACAAGAGAAACAAATCCAACATGTTCACAACTAGTCCTGTGGACTACGAAAGGAATCTCGAAGAAGCCGAGGAGCACATCCAGGCTTCGGGGAGCAGTAATTAGGCGCAGAAGGGTTGAAAGGAAAGCCTTTGCGGCCAAACCTGCGCTTTGCACTCTGCCAGCGCGCCCCCTGCAGGTGGCACAGAGAATCTGCGGGAATGACAGCTTTTCTCCCCAGCAAGACCTGGGCGGTTGAGGCAGGAGACCGCAAGGCTGTCTTTCCCCCGACTTGTAGATGTCTCTCCTCCTTCCGTGTGTGAGAATGCTTCATACGGACCCCAGGTCAAACTGAGTTTCTGCTCAGCCTCGCGGTATTCTATGCTCAGCTCACATGGTGGGGTCCTGTGCACTTTCAGGGCGGGGCTCACTGGAAAGCCCCAGGCCCCTCTTTTCTGCTAGTGGAGTCGCTGAGGACTTCTGACTCGGGACCTCACCTTCCCGTTCCCTGGAGGACTTCTGGTTGGCATGAGGAAGGGTGGGCATTTCCCTGCAAGGACTCAAAAGCTAGTGCAGAAAACCGCACGGCTGTTCCTCAAAACACTAGAAACAAAATCACGGTATGATCCAACAATTCCACGTCTGGGTATTAAAAAAAAAAATTGAAAGCAGAGTCCTAAAGAGATATTTGAACACCCATGTTCCTAGGAGCACTATTCATAGTAGCTGAAAGCTGGAAGCAACCAAGAGTCCACTAATAGATGAATCAATAAACACAATATAGTATATATATTTATTTATAAGGGAATATTAGTAGGCCCTGAAAAGCAAATTCAGATACAAGCTATAAGATGGATAAAGCTGGAAGACATTATGCTAAGTGCCATGCACCAGTAACAAAAAGACAAGCACTGTATGATTCTGTGTATTTAAAATATCTAGAGTAGTCAAATGCACAGAGACAGAAACCAACACCACCGATTTAGGATGGTTAAGATGGTAAAATTATGTGTATTCTACCACAGTTAAAGGTTTTTGAAAAATGTACAAGATAGGAGAAGATCTTCCCCAAGAGTGCTTTGGAATTCCGGGCCACACTCTGAGAAGCTTGATAGAAAGCTTGATAGAAAACAGGCCCACCTACCTTTATACACCACTTCCATATATGAGATAGGTTTGTTGATTGAATTTGGCAGCAGGGAGGAGGTCCATAGAGGAACGGGATCAGGGAGCATCTGAGCATTGACCCACCTGGACTTCTAACTTTCTGCCTTTTTTCTTCTCTCGTCTGAACAACCCGTCCCCCCTCACCAATCCCCAATGCACGAATGTTTCCATTTCATTTCTTTCCATGGACCTTTTTTCCTTATCTCCCCTCCATAAACGATCTTCTCCATTGTTATGGAAATTGCGACTCTACAAACACCTGAGTCCTGAGTGCATTACGTTAAACATCGTTATCCTAACCCACGCTCATCCTGAGACCCGGGCCTGTGATTCTCATAGCAGCCACCAGGTGGCAGGTTTTGGCAAACCCAACCTGTATCAATGATGGCTAATAGCGCCTCTGGTGGCCACGGTGAGAGCTGCAGGCACAACCTGCACCCCCGCAATTGACCGGGTCTTGGGACGTGCATGGTGTTGAAAAGCCAGCGTCTTTGAGTGACTGCAGGCCCAGCGGCCCCCGGAGACGCCCCACAGCTCCAGCCGCTGTCACCCTCTGCTACCTGTGGCCCCCAGAAGAACCAGGGCTGCACAGTGCTGGGTGCAATGTGTCTCTAGGCACAGGCTTCAGTCCTTCCTGGCTGGGTGCCCCGTCGGTCACTCTCTCCCATGGCCCCGATTAGGAGGTGGGGCCACACGTCCCAGCTCATTCTGCACCCTCTTTTCCAGATTCGGTTCCTTTGCGAGTTCCTTCCGCATCTGCACCTCCTCTGGCTGCCTCTGGGGGGCGCCGGATCTCAGGCTGCCTGGCACTTTTGCAGAACTTTCTCGCGCAATCCACAGGGCTCTGCTAGGTGATGAGCAGCTGGCGGGCAGACAGTGGCCGCGAGAAGTTTGTGGGGATCCCTTGAGCACGGCCCGCCAAGCTCACCTGGCTTCCCTGCTGCAGGGCTGCCTGAGCATAATGCATCTTGATTTCCGCCCAGACTCGCGTGAAGCTTCTCGAATTTATTTAGCTTTAGGGGCGAAGTGGAAAGCTGGGGCGAGAGGGGAAGAAACGTGCAGGTTCACAGCCGGCGAATCAGCCCCCAGTGGAGCACGCGGGCACGGAGGTGCCGACCGGAAGGGCTCTCGGGTGCAGGGTGGAGGCCTGGCCTTGTGTCTGTCCTGCTTTTCGCTGCCCCGAAGGAAACCTCGCACAGCAGCTCTCTGCACTTGTAGGCACCGCAGGTGACAAAATCCCGCTTGGAAAAGGGCTCAGTGGGCAACAACGACAACAAAAATAGGCTGAACGCAATAAGGTGAAATTTCACAAGCAAAAGGGATCCTTGATGACTAAGCCGCATGTCTGGAGAGGCCAGAGAGTTTGCTCTTGGGTTCAAAATCTTTCTCTGCCACGTCCTGTGTCACCCTAGGCAAATTCCTTAACATCTCTGGACCGCCTTCCTCACCTGCCTCCTTCGTAGCGTTGTAGTGAGGATTAAACTACGGGGCACAGGTAGGAGCCTGGGTTGGATTCCCCACCAGGAAGCCCCCAAAAACCGCACCCACGACTCTGCAGCCTCTCCTCTTCCCCAACTCACTGTCCTGTCCCCTACAGCCAAAGACAGCAGCCAGCACCGGGC
>RJWT010044777.1:0-11731 GCA_004365215.1 Cuniculus paca
AAACAGGATGACATTGACATTAAAACTTGACACATAGTCCAATGAAATAGAGCTGGGATTCCAGGTATAAGCTCACACTTCTACTGCCAACCTATTCTTAACAAAGACACAAAAAACATACATTAGAGAAAAGACAACCTCTTAAAAAGATGCTAGGAATGTATAAAACTCAAATCTGTACAATAAAGGAAACAATCAACAAGATGAAAAGACAACTACAGAGTGTAAAAACAAATTTACCACATATTCATCTAATAATTAATACACAAAATATATGAGCAACTCAAAAAAGCTTTAAAAATAATCCAATGAAAATACAGGGAAATAACTAGAGACTTTAAAAATATAATTAGCCAAAAAATGTATCAGAAATGTTCAGTGTCATTAGTTAACAAGAAAATGCAAATCAAAAGTACAGTGAGATGTCTTATTCCAGCTAGAATGACTATAAGAGAACAAAAATGGCAAATGTTGGTGAGGCCATAGAGAAAAAGGAATTTTAGTACATTAGTTGTATGAATGTACATTGGTGCATCCATTATGGATAAAAATGTGGTGTCTTTCAAAACACTAAAAATAAAACTGTGATATGATACAACTATTCATGTATATAAGCAAAGGAAAGATTTTTAAAATCAGCATACCAAGTAGATACCTGTATACCCATGTCTTGTAGAATTACAGTAACTATGGAAGAATCCTAGATGACTACTGATGGATGAGTGGATCAAGAAAATATTGTATATATACACAATGGGATATTATTTAGTCATAAAGAAAGAATTGCTCTTATTTGTATGAAAGTGGATGGAACTGAAGAACATTAAATAAAAATGAAATAAGTCAAATATATGTAGACAACTATATAATCTTTTTCATAAGCAGAAGTTAACAAAATAGTTGACATGAATATAGGGTAGTGATTGCGAACAGTTGGGAAAGGGGCAAGGGTAGATAAGGGAGGTTCCATATAACCAGTATGCATATATGGAAATAATACACAAAACTCCATTAGTGTCTTCAATTCATAAATGTTAAGTAAAAATAAATAAAAATAATATTTTGAAAAAGAGCATGGAAAGAGACCTCCTTTGAGGCATAATACAAAATAAAGACCAAAAGATCAGGGAAAGAACTCACACTGGAGAAATCTAAGGGGTGGTATGCCAAAGGGTAACCATAGTAACCACAAATTACAAAGTCAGCCTAATTAATGACTAGATTGAATCAACATGACAAACTAAAAGCAGATAAAAAGCCATGGCCACTTCCAGTAAAATGTAAAACAAAATGCCTGTTTGCCTCAGAATATACATAAAAATTCTGGCTTTCTAGAAATAGCTGTATTGTATCTAAAAAAAACAAAAACAAAAACAAAAACAAAAACTCTCAAGGGAAATAGAATCAACAGAATTATGTCATCCATCAGGGAGCGCTGGTCTAATTTAGATACTCTAAGAACCTTGGATTTTCTAGCTTCTCCATCTACAGCACATTAGATTATATTATCTTCTAATGAACTGCAATGGATTTGGAGATGTTTTCATTAGCAATGATTAAATATTGACTTAGGTACTTAAAGAAATAAGCAGCATAAAATATATGAGTATAAGAATAGTTATCTTCCATTATGGTTATGAAAAAAATGAATTGTTTCTGTACCTTTGATCCTCTTTTACTTTTCATATGCAATGAATTCTAACAATTATGTGTAATAGCACATTGTTACCTTTGCCCTGGCATGGTTAATTATTTAAAATGGAGTAATAAGCACCTTCAAACATACCAACCATCTTATTTACTTTTCTCTTGCTGAGACAAAATACTCAGCACCCAAAGTTAAGCAAAGAGAAATTTATTTAGCTTATAGTTAGTAGAGGTTTCAGTCTATAACTGACTGGCTCCAAGGTAGGGTGGCACAACAGAGGGGCATCTTAGAGGTTAAACAGTCCATGGCAAAGCAAGGCATGCAGAAGGTGCCAAGCAGCAAGCTACACTCAACAAGCAAGGGCCCTCTTTCTGTCCCTTATATCTTATCTAGCCTACTCTTAGCGTAGGTAGCACTCACACTCAAGGTAGAGCATCCTTGAATCCCAAATTTTACCAAACCAATCAGTGGACTAATTTAGTAACTGCACACCCTTGATGCCGGTATTATGCACTCCAGATCCAGCCACCTCAGAAAAGCTCCGCCTATGACATAAGGTTTTGGGGGGACATCTAGACACAAACCATAGCAGCAAACAAAATTTAGCCCTTGTATATGAGATTTATCACTGAATTGTGACAAAAATCTTCTTTACTTTTTTTCAGACAGAAAATATTTCCCTCTCAAAATACTGTATGTATGTGTGGAAATATCAGACTACACTCCATTAAACTAATTTGTATGTAGTAATAAAAACAAAACAAGAAAACTGAGCACTCACCAACTTAGTGTCCTCACAACTTATTTATAATTATTTTAAACTCATTATTATTTTAACAGAATTGCCATATTATGGCAATATCAAAGAATTTACTTTTATATGCACAAAGTTTCATAAATTAGCACATTTGTTCCTGCCTTTTAACACAGAATAACTTGCCTTTAAATCCAGGAGATGGAAAACATGTAAATTCCTTAAATGTAGGAGATAAAGAGTGATCAATTGGGTTATTTTCCTACTTAATGACTTGAAAAAGCGACAAGTTGTTTTAATATTTTGACTTACAAAATTGGCGGTAGATATTTTCACTTAGTGCCCATTTTATAATTCCACTGAAACATCAATGGCCATGTTCTCCTAAGAAATGTGCAATGATACTTTCCTCCAGGATCTCATTTCATTTTATAGTGAAAAAACCTGGGAACTGACCACAAAAAAGGCAATGAGAGTAAAACACACCAAATAATATGTTCTTTGAAACCTAATTTTGTTTTTTTCTAATGTCAAATTTTTGTCATTCTTTCCTGCTTTAACAATGTGCTATTTCAAAATAAATCATAATAACAAAATAAACATAGCGAAATTAATGAACTTTTATATAAGTCAGTTTAAAAATCTCTTTGGGAATAATGTAGAATACACTAAATGTAAATTGAGGTATATTTCAAATTTATTTAAACTTTTCCTGCATTTCCAAGGTTGACTGAGGCTGTGTTAACTACTTCTAAAACATAATAGATAGTGCCTCCGTCTATGAGGCAAGTTAACCTACAGATCGTTATGGGAAATAGAAGTCAACAGCCTAGTAACTAATATTTCAATGTGAATACTGTCCATGAATAACAAGGAATGCATAGTAGTATTTTGATGAGCATAAGCAGTTTCTTAAAAGTCTGTAAGTACTTATTTTGGTAAAATTTGATAATTACTCTTTTCTCTGTAATAAAATGGATCTTTCAGGTTCAGCTGGGAAAATTAAAGGGGAAGAACTAATTTGACTTTTCAGTAAGTAAACTCAAAATATGTCAAATAAATATAATATTCAAATGTACTTTAAAAGATTAATGAAAGGCAATAGAAATAAAAAATCTGTACAATCTCAGAGGAATAAAAACACAAGCTACATTTGGGAAATACTAAGAACCTCAGTAAAGCTTAATAACATATATCTCTATGAGAAATGTTGCATGGCTCTAGAGCCAACGGCCCTTTGGCTCTAATAGAGTATCTCTAAGTTGAACAGTGGAATTAGATTGACAGGCACCATAGGTATGAACAAATAAATATCTCTTAGAGGTTTGCGTCACACAAACTTGAATATTATCAGCATCTGATACACCTCATTGGAAATAATTTGAGTGACCTGTAAAAACTGTAGAAATAATAGTGCTATCCCTGTTGCAGGTTCAGAATATGTAGTGTAAATGCAAGACATTGTTAAAATTAAATTATCTACCAAAGAAAAATTTCAGGAACAGGGATTTGATTTTATCCTCTTTATGACCTAATAAGTTATCCAGCTGTTACTGTCTCATAGATCTGGAAAAATTCATGAGATCCCTTTGTCAGAAACACTTCACTACCCATGGCAGTATAGGCATCATATTTACATTAGTTCTCATTGTTCCACTTGTCCAAAAGGGATAATGCAGAAGTAGGTGGCATAACTGAAGAATACAAAGTATGGAGAATTTGCTGATATTAAAAGCATGAAGCAAGCCTCCCCTTTTTCCTGAAGGAGGCATCACCTTATTTGTCAAGGTTGTTCTCTGTAAATGTATCTCTGGGAAATGAGGTAGAAGCTGTCAGGGCCTTGCATTCTCAGAGTACTCACTGAGATACACGTGAGTGTGGAGGTAAATGAAGGACTATCTCCCATTAAAAACAGGTAACATTGTTGAAGTTCACGTTTGGAAAGCCACTCTTCAAATACATTAATAAATACACATTATAGAAACTTTTATTTTTTAAAACTAACATTATTGATATACTTTTGATATACATAATGATGTGATACATCATAGGGAATTTGTATTTGTACATAAAATATCTTTTTTCTTGTTTTTCTCCCATTCCTCTCCCTTCCCTTAAACCATTCTTATAAATTCTTATAAATACTGTACAAGTAGAAAAAAGTCAGATTTTATGAAGGATTATGAGGAACACCAAAAGTTAGATTGTTGTCAGATAAGATTTAGAATCTTAGAAATTACATCACAGCAGTTAACAGATTGATAAATGGAAAGATAAAAATAGAAATAGTCTATCTACTCTTACTTATCTTTTCTGTTCTTTCAAACTTGATGATAAGTTTATCCTAGTAGAAAGCTTTGTAAATAATAGAAAACCAAGAAATATTTGAGTAAGTAAATGAATTAAAATAAAGAAGTTGTTTATTTATTTTACTTAGTCCTGAAATACAAAAGTTAGGCCAAGAATGTAGGTTAAACATTCCAGATACAGGAAAAAGTATATTGAAAAACCTCACCATGTGGGTAAATAAGAGCTTGTTGGCTGTGTTAAAGAGTTTGTATTTACTTCGAATAATGATAGTAAGTCTCACCTTTTCACAAGAAAATGACTGGACCTGAGCTTATACTTTTCGAAAATGCCTTCTGCCTGTTGAATGTAGGATGAGTTTTCTGATAGTAAAAGGAAGTTAGAGAATTTAAGAAGTATGTCATTAGGCCAAGTTGACAGGTAAGGAAATTGACAGTGCATAGAAGTAACTAAGCATATTTAGGGTAGGACTGCTGCTTATAATCCTTAAGACCTGCTGACAAGGCCAGAAAAAGAGGCTGGCGTCAGGATTGATCATTAGTTCACAGCATGAACTATGGACCTCAGGCTGGTGTCATGCAGAGAGATACAGAAGTCTGGAGGAGAAATACATTTGGAAGATCCAAAAATCAAGAGTTCATTAATATAGGACAAGCTAATTTTTAGATAATGGAATATAACCAGATGGAGAGATCAAGGTGCACAGTATTGAAAAATCAGCACTATATATATATATCATTACCATCAGGTTATTTGTGCACCACTTACAGTCAAAGGAATAGACAAAATGGTCTAGAAAGACTTTAAATGACAAGGACAAAAGTAAGGCAGTTAAGAGATTTGATGAAACATCTGAAAGGAAATTACAGGATCTCTCAAGAGGAAAAGGCCAAATATGTGGAGTGGGTACAGACTCCAGAGTAGAAGTTTTCTTACAAAAAAGGAGCAGAATCTGAGTGAATGTTTCTCTTTTTTTATGTATATGTTTGCCATTCATAATGAGCACAGTCATCTCAGGGAATCGGTACATACACATGCAGCATCTTGATCCCTTTTGCTTCCTTTCTCCTCTTCTCCCCTCCCCTGTCCTTAGATCTTCTCTCATTTCCACAAGACCCGCCTTCCTGTTTCCTCTCATCTATTGATGGCACTAGTAGTCAGAGTTTTATGTAATTGTGTGTATGGAATCCAAATAGGAGTGCATTGAGCTTAAATATGTGGTATAGTACTCTGAGTTTTGAAAAGAATATAAAAGATAATATCTTAGCATGAAAAGTATATCCATAGAAAAAAAGATGAAAAGTAAGAAATAATGGAGAACATACTCATCTGTAAAATATTTTAGGAATGTGTATTATTAACTGTGATATGTGACTCATTTTGTGGATGTCTTTAAAAATGCTGGGCCTTAAAGCTCTAGGCAGTAATGTTTTTTGCCAGATTGCAGTAGAGGTATTTCAGGGAGAGTTAAATATAGTCTTTAATGAAAAAAAATTTTTTGGATCATGCAAATAATACTTCTATTTAAATATTTATGTTAAAATTTTAATTGCTAAAAATAAAATCTATAACATTTAAGCCAGCAGATGAAGAAAAAAAGAAAAAGGAAAATGAATGAGAAAGAAAGAATTCAAATGATTCAGGTTTTCAAGGTAAAATGATTGGGAAACTAATAGCTACATAAATAAAAAAAGTATATATAGGAAGATGAGACATAGTCACACACTTGAAAAACATAGTTTTCTACCTTGTCAAGGGTAATCAACACCAGTCTAAATTATTAATAACCCTTTAGAAAGTACAATCAAATTAACTGAAAACTTAAATTTGGGTAAATATGCAAAAGTTGCTAATTTCTTACCACTGGAATGAAACCTAAGTCTTGGAGAGATTTTGGTTTGCAAAATAGGGTTGATCTTCCTAACTTAAAGTTTGATTCTATTTTATTAAAACAGTATGGCTTAGACAATTTCATATAATAGATGTTAGCTATAAAGTTGGTTTGGTTACACTGATTTAGAAAGTATAGCATTTAGAGCATAATTACATTATTATAGTTTTAAATTAAGAAACTCGTGCCAAATAGGGTAGATTTGACTTAAATCCATTCTTATGGATATATGTATTAATAAATTATTTTAACTACAATGAGTTAAGTACTGAGGGAGTGAAGTCAGAATAGGGAGACAACTGTTCAGAGGTCTTATTGCCTCCAAGGGTATTAAATCTTACATTTGGGCAAAATTCTGCTGGTAACAGCTAAACATTTATTTTCTAATATCTCTACTTTGTGTTCATAAACCCCTGAAAATATGGCTCAGTGTATAAAGTAAAGGAGTGGTGGAGTTAGTAACTGCTTCCCCCATGACTTGCACTACACAGGCTGCTGAGGCCTAAGCCCCTGCTGACATGCTCCTCCTCTGTCTGGCCTTTAAAGGCTTACAAGAAACACAAGTGGCCTGGCTCAGCTCTCATCCTTAGTGCAGATCAAGCTAACATAGGGTTTTCAGTGTAAGGATTAATTTCCACAAACTGTTTAGAGCAGCGATTTACAAACTTTATTGTACTATCACGAGTACCCTATGAGTTATTTGAAAATAGTACAGATGTGTGGCCTTTGCTCACTGAAATTTTTATTCTTTAGCAACAAGCTATGCGGTGGGCACTAGAAACTGTTTAAAAACACTCCAAGTGATTTAGTTGTCAGATCAATTGTACTACGAAGTACTAGTTTATGAAGCAGGGGAATATCTTGCTCCCTCTTCTTATTTCTGGATTCTCAGTGTACTGTTTCAGACACCAACATCAAAGGGAAAAAAAAAACAGCTTGTTATATTGAATAACATGCAGGACATTTACTGAGCTACATTTGGCACTGGATGAAGTCACTGGTCCTTACAGAAGACAGCTCACAATGGCATTGACTACCCAATGCTTAGAAAATAGCTATTTAGGTTTTATGCTTTCCTACATATTTTGAACTTGATTAGGTGGCTAAACTGGACAAGTCCTACTCTCTAACATGGGTATATGTCTTTCTAGACATTGATCATTCCAAGAGCACAAAAAGGGTCATTGCTAAACATGCTGACAGTTCTTAGTTTTTAAGTCCATCTCCTTTTACCTGAAAATAGCATTCATACAATTTAGATTTGCATTGAAAGGAGATAAGGATCTGTTTAAGGGCAAGGGCCAAGTCATATACTCTGTTTGAAAAGAAGGCCCTGAATTGAGAGTTGGGAGGTTTATGAAAAACAAATCATAACTTTGAATTTATTGTTCCTAAAGTAAC
This sequence comes from Cuniculus paca, assembly GCA_004365215.1. Classification (NCBI taxonomy): domain Eukaryota; kingdom Metazoa; phylum Chordata; class Mammalia; order Rodentia; family Cuniculidae; genus Cuniculus; species Cuniculus paca. The sequence goes on from RJWT010044777.1 coordinate 8,002, forward strand.
TACTAAAACTCAAATACAATTTCAATTTTATACAACTGGTAAAATATAGACAGTTGTGGATAGGAAGAGATCTTAGCAAATCTAATGCTTCCCTTTGGTTTAATACATGTTTCTTTCATTGGGTTTTTGCAATGTGAAGAATCTCATGTTATTTGCAGCAACATGTTTGGAACTGAAGGCCACAAATTAAGTGAAATAAGCCAGGCACACAAAGACAAATATCCAGTGTTATCATACACTTTGAAAAGCTAAAAACGTTAATCTGAGCAAATAACAGAATAAATAGTGATCACTAGGACCTAGCAAGTATAAAGGTGAGGGCAGTTAGAAAGAGATTGAAAAATAGGTACCAAAATACAGTTAGGTTGGATAGATTAGCGCTCGACTCTATAGCACAATAGAGTGACATAGTCTACAACGATTAATGATATATTTCAACGTAAGTAGAAAAAAGGAATTAGAAGTTTCTCAGTACGTAGAAATGATACATTTTGGCTGATAAAATGTTAACTCTCATGATTTGATCATTATACACTATATGTATGCATCAAATTACTGTACCATACCTCATAAACACGTGGAGATAATATGCCAATTAAAAAGTAGGTTAACTAGCAGAATAAATCACCTCTGAGTATCAAAATAGAAAGAAAATGTGTTAACAATATCCCCTCATGTTTTTATCAAGTATGTTAAGATGCATACTGCATGAGGGAGGAATGGCCAGTTTTCTTTGTTTCTGTATCACTAGTTCACACTTGATAAACCTGACAGAAAAATATTTGTGGCATGACTGAAATGTATCATCTATGTAAAAATCCTTCATAAAGCTGGAAATTATCCACATGACTGGGCAATGCTTTATAGTATCAATTTTCTGTTTCTTTAGTCATTCATAATACTTATGAATGTCCTTTGAAACCAGTAGGCACATTTATAAAGCTGTCTTTATTTTCTTATTTAGTCACTCAAATGAGATAATATGTTTTTATCCAGTATAAGTTCTTCAGTTACAGACTACCTAATTTATTCTCACTCATATATATAATCTATACATAATTTTATAACTCACTGTCTAGTCACATTTTTTCATACTATTGCTGAGTATAATCATGATGAAAGTACAAGAACTAAAAGTATAAGAGCTAAACACTTAGCAAATAGGTTCACATAAATATTTAAAGCAGAATTTTGGAAGCTACATTAATGTCCATTTCTACCATAGCCAGATTTCATTCCTTTTGAAAATTCTTTTGATTCTGTATGCTTGCATCTTCAGTCTCTTCAATTTACCTTGGGGATTTTGTCTGGATACTATTGCTTATATTAGGAGGACTTTCCTTGCACTGTTATAAGATACAGTCACCATTCTAAGACACAGACACATCTGGTATATTTATTCCTGTCTCTCATTGTCTAATGTCTATTTCTCATTTTTCTCAGGACAGAGTCCTGGTGCTCCCCTCTCTTTGGCTGAATTGGGTAGAAAAATGTACACACTCCTCTAAATTTGTTCATTTAGGCCCATACTTTAAACTCATCTTTCAAAATAAAAACTTGTATAAGTTTTCTGTGGCTCATTCACTCTTTATTACATGTGTCTACCACAAGGGCAAGTTGTTACTCATATTAAAGTTGTCACCCATAAACATCCCATAAGTTTTACATTTTAATGCAGTTTTCCTAACTTTGGTGATTTTCCACTCCCAGAAAATTTCTTCTGTTCCACATCACAATAAATGCTTTGAAGCAAACCTTTACATTTTCAGATGCATTTGGGATTATTTTTTTTTCATAAGTGCCTCTATCATATCATGGGGTGAGTCTGAGAATGGAGCTGGTGGAATGTTGTATTTTATAATGAAAACTCAGCCTGACATACTTGGGCCCCCTTCTATCCTTACCAAATTTAAATTTAAGTACTTTGTGCACATACCTATCACCATATACCCACCAACACTGCTCTGAATTTATCCAGAGATCTAAGAGTATCTATTTGTCAGTCTATATCTAGCTGCCCTTGTCATCTATTTAGCTACATCTGTTTATCTAGATCCGTCTCCTTCTTATAAAGATTTGGTATTGCAGGCTTGTGTCGCTCCGCTGAACTGTAGTAGCCTGAGCAATATGGGAGATTATATTTAGAAAGAATTCTATATCTACATCCAAGATCTCCCTCAAAAAGATGTCTTTTAAAAAAATTCTCAAAGTATTTAATCCAAATACCAAGAAAGGAGGAATGATGTTTAATCCATACAGAGTCTAAAATACATTTCACTTAATTTACTTTTTTATAACTTGGTTTTATCATTTGATTTTTAAATCTTTGTGTTAGTAATTACTTTCATTGAAGGATTACTAATATAAAATTAATATAAAATAATCCATGGCCATGATAATATAAATAATAAGTTTAAATATTCACATTCATCATTAAAATTTATTAAGATAAAATTTCCATAGAGTTCATTTTTTTCTACTTCATTCTAGAGTACGACCCAATAAATCTGATTTATATAATAATTATGCAAAACTTTTGGTATCACTTTAGATTAAGAGTATTCTAGGAAATAATCTAATGAAATGGTGACTAAAACACAGCATGTCTTCCAAATGAGAACATAAATACTTTTTTCTTTCTTATAACAAGTCTTGTTCGTAGAGTCTCTATGAGCTCTCAAAAAATTTCTTTTCACCCCAAATGACTACATCTCTACTAAGTACAATTTCACTAAGAAAATCTCTAACGTCTGTCATGATTCTGAAATCCATTCTGGCCAAAATCCCAGATTTGATTCCTTTGATACCTGGCTTTTGAAAGCCGTCAAATGTTTGAACAATGCAGAATCCTGTAGAATTTCCTCATGTAGTTAGTACTGAGCCACTCTAGAGGTCCTGGGAAAAAAACTTTCAAGTACTTGGACCTATGGAATTGAAGAGTTGTTTTAGGAAAAGTGAAAATACGACTTACTTGCACTTTCAGCACTAAGCACCCAATTAGGCATTTTAAAATTGTGCTTATCCTCCAGAGATGTTGGGACGAGTGATTTGTTGTTCTGTGTAGAGATCTTAGGAAAGTCATGCTACTTTTAGCTTTACTCATCTGAAATCTTTTTGTGTACATGACTTTTAAAATACTTTTGAAATTTATGTGCCTATTTATGCATTTTAAGATCATTACAAAAGATCTTATTAAAACTTTAAATAGTTGAAAGGATATATGATTTTTAAAATAATATACTATTTTTAAAAAACCAAGTAGTATAAAATTGCCATAGTTTTGTAAGTACTATTACTGATTTGAATATATATATATATATATATATATATATGCAATTTATTTTAAAAATTAGATATTGTAGCCAGGGATTTAGCTCAGCATCATAAGCACCTACCTGGCAAGCATGAAGCTGTGAGTTTGATTCCAGGTACCGAAAAAAAAAATTAGATGTTGTATACTTGTTTTTTCTTCTTTGATAGACAAAGGAACAGAGAATCACACTGATTATGCTATTCAAGCGAGAATTTCACGAGTTTTTATTCACCTTCATGAAAGATCAGTTTACATTTAATTATAAAGAAGATAACTTTGTATTTCATATTCAAGATACATATATAAGGCATAAGGATTCTAATTAGGAACAAATGATAGTCACAAACATCATGCAAAATGTTAAATTTGGAACTACCTTCTAAATACACTCCAATCCTTTGAAGAGTAAAGAAAAAA
>RJWT010044778.1:0-11723 GCA_004365215.1 Cuniculus paca
CAGCGTATGGACCATTGTTGTCCTCTGATTGACATAGTTTGAAACGGTTTTACCTTTTTTTTTTTTGCTTTTCTCCTTGAAATAAAATGGATTAAAAACAAACAAACAAAAAAAATCACTCAGTTTCTGCTGTGTGCCTGTAGTATTCTGAATTATCAGAAGACAAGAAAATAAAGCAAAGATCCCTGCTATCAGGGACCAGAGGTGAGCAGTTAGGAGAAGCCACAAAAACACTGTGAAGAAGTGCTTCACATCATAGGCTGGAATACTGCAGAGGTGTCTGTGAAAGGGGCAAAATTATAAGCCAGGATAGGTATCTGGGGGGAGAATTTTCTAGACAAAAGGTATCACTAACAAAAACTACCCAAAGGTAGAAACATATTTTGTCCGAAACAACAAGGGGCAAAGTAACTGGAAATTCAGTCAGGATAAAAGGGGGCCAGAGCAGAACAAAAAAGTCAAATATCTATCGATAAATAAAAAATCAAATTACAGTATATTCATACTGTGAAATAGTGTGCATCTGATAAGAATTACAGTAGAACTATATATAATGGGGCTTAATCTATTTTAAATTGAAAAACTGAAAGGCAGAAGAGTGTTATACGCATGCCTTGAAATCCCAGCATGTGGAAGGCTGTGGCAGGAAGAGCGTCATGAGTTCAAGGCCAACATGGGTACATAAGCAAGTTCCAGGTCAGCCTGAACTACATAGCAAGACCCTGACTCAAAAAAAAAAAATTATAATGATGTGATTCTACTCTGTAATTAAAAAAATATATATAGGCTATGTTCTGGAAGAATAGACATTTAACTGTTAACAACTGTTGTTTCTGTGGATAATTTAAAGAACTTATTTCAGGGGTCAGCATGCATAGACTCTTTAGACTATCTTAAAGAGCATAAATTTAAAATGTAAACAACTTAAAAATATTCAGCAGTATCAACAAGAGGCTTACAGAGGTACACAGGAGAGGGCACTAACTCGGGGCACCAGACACAAGCAGCCTAAGAGCAGCCAGGAGGTGAGATGTATCAACAGCATACAGCTGGGGAGATGCCTTTACAACTCAAAGGCAAGAAACTGTTCTGCACAGGTATACCCTATGTTTCTGTGTTACTGCTGCTTTGAAGTACTGGGGATTGAACCCAGGGCCTTCACACTGAGCTACCAATATATCCCAGCTGTTTTTATATTTTTTCATTTTGAGACAGGGTCTCAGTCATTAAGTTGTGCAGGTAAGGCCCTTCCTGTCTCAGTCTTCCCACATGCTAGGATTACAGGTGTGTGCCACCATGGCTGGCTTAAAAACACCCTTAAATGGACACTTTGTCATAAAGTTTTTGAGTAAAACTCTAGACCCTCACAAAGGGAAAATATTTCCACACGCAGCTCATTTACCCAACACTTGGGGGCCCTCCTTGCACTCAGCCACCTTCTACTAATGGAGAATACTTTTTCTCTATGAGGAATTTACAGAATAGTGATTTGATACTTTTATGAAAGCAAAATGTTAAACAGAACTAGCAAAAGCTACAAAGGTTAAGGTTTTTTTTCAATTCCACAACCAAAATGTAAAAATCAACAACAAAAAAAGCAGGGCAAATTCTGCAGCTTGCCCTTGGCACCTGGGCAGTGCAGCAACAGCCGATGCCCTTCTTTCACTGCTCACAGGCAGCTGCCTCTGGCACCTGGTGGAAGACTCAGCCCTAGCAGCTGCTCATACTCACCCTTTTCTTCAGTCGCTCACGCTCCTTCAGAGTGAGAGTGTCGGCTTTCGCAATGACAGGCACAATGTTTACCTTGTTGTGTATTGCTTTCATAAATGCAACATCTAAAGGCTTCAGCCTAAAAACAATTGCGGAACAGTTACATACAGGTATTTAGGGCAAGAACAGGGATATCACACAAAATTTTTCTTCTCTCAAGTCTTCTCAATTCTTGTATTACAATATGCAGTTTAGGGGGAAACTTGCAAACTCATGCAGGAAATCAGGTCTCAGTGCTAAACAATTCCTTACCCATGTCCAAAAGGTGAAATGAAGTAGAAGCAGCAATGCACCCTGTTGTCAATGATGTGGCGCCTGTTCAAGCCACTCTCATCATGCAGGTAGCGTTCAAACTGCTCATCGATGTAGGAGATGATGGTCTTAAAACTAAAACACACACCTTAGTAGTCATTGTGGGATACAAAGACAGGTAGTCCTCAACTTTGAGAAAACAGTATTTTCTGCCCCTTTCCACCAAATACATATACTCTAACAGTTCATTTTAAAAATGAGAACAGACTGATTCCCCAACTTGTCAAAATGGAGGCTTCTGGAAAGTATGCTGAGTGTGTCTTAAGTGCTGGGAGTCAGCAGCCTGAGTGGAACAGGTTACAAAGTGTCGAAAAACAAGAGGTACAGGAGACCCTCGGTCCATGGCAGGATTATGTACAGTGCAAACAGGACAGCACAGCTCATGGACAGTGAGAAAGGAAAGACTGCACTGTACAGGAAAGGCAAAAGCAGCACCTTCCCTTTCATGCTTTTCCTTATCTAGTGCTGTTAACTCTATGCTTTATGCTGATGGACTCAGAATCAGGAACAAAAGTGGGATTCTTGAAGTGACACAGGCAGCAGGGCTGCTTTACCTTCTTTTATTTCTTCATTCCCTTATATTCAAAAATAATTCCAACAGCTGGGCCTGGTGGCTCATGCCTGTAATCCCAGCACTCAGGAGGCTGAGACAGGCAGATCGTTGTGAGTTCGAGACCAGCCTGGGCTACAAAGTGAGCTCAAGGCCAGCCTGAACAGCATAGTGAGACCCTGTCTCAAAAAGACAAGGGCCAGGGATCTAGCTCAGTGGCCTAAGTGCCTTCCTGGCAAGCGCAAGGTCGTGAGTTCAATCCCTGGTGCCACAAAAAAAAAAAAAAAATTCCAATGAACACTCATAATAAGCACCCTGACTTACGCAATTTGCAAGGTTTCACTTTCTCCCACAGGAAAGGATACTTATTTGCTAGCCACAGTTCAAATCAAGGTGTTTCCTTTAGGCTGGCAGATTACAGACATTTGGCTTCGTGTGTGTGTGTGTGTGTGTATGCATGAGTGTCCTGGGGATTGAGCACAGGGCCTTCACACTGAGCTACATCCCCAACCCTTTTTAAATTTTTATCTTGGAGACAAGGTGTTACCAAGTTGTTCAGGCAGGGTTTGAACTTGTAATCTTCCTGCTGTGGCCTCCCAGAGTGCTAGGATTACAGGTGTGCATCAGGAGGCCTGGCAAGAGTTGCTTTTTCATCTTAGATCTCACTACAGTGCTCTTAGGAAAAAACACTCATTGTCTGTAACATTTCTCATTAAAAATGTCTTTAATATTTTAATTTTCATACTGTTTTCATAGATACAGTTACTCCCTGCCTAATGATTACTCACGAATATTATAAACTTTTCTGGTGGGGGAAGGGCACACCAGGAATTGAACTCAGGATCTTGCACTTGCCAGGCACGTGCTACACCACTGAGCTATATCCCTGGCTCCCTCGTTAACATTATAAACTTAAATATATTAGAATAAATCCAAGTAAACACATGCAGAGTCCTTGGTACTCGGGCTCTGCGCCCTCTTGGGGTGCTTACCAATCCCTGCAATTGATGGCATCCCCATAGCCAGGTGTATCCACTACTGTAAGGCGTAGCTTAACCCCACGCTCTTCAATCTCCACAGTTGAAGCTTCTATTTGGACAGTTCTTTCAATTTTCTCTGGAATAGAAACAAACTTAATAGAGAATGTACCTTAAAATTAAGTTACTGTATAAAGAAGAGAAATTACCTGTTGTTAATTTTCTCACCACAAACAACTCAGAAGATCACTACTTCTCTTTGGAGGAAGGCTCTCAGAAGGGCACAGGAATAGAGCAAAAGAAAAGGAAGCTTGCCTACTGTTCTAGCTGGCAGCAAACCTTGCCATCACCCACATGGTGTTGGTTTTAGGTGCACGTAGAATTTAAGAGTTGTGGGGTCAGGAAAACTTCCATCAAGATTTCAGAAGAAGGCCTGGGAAACCAGGCAGTGTATCCTGTAGAGGTCAGGGTGCAAAGCTGTGAGTGTGAAGCCAAAGGTGCAGTGGAGAGCCCAGAAAGTTGGAGAAGCCAGGAACATGGATCCCCTCCAGAAAACTGCAAGGAGGGAGCAGAAACAGTCCAAGAAAGAAGCCGTGGGAGCTACAACCACCAGCAGTGCTGTAGGGGCAGAGTCACCTAAGTGCTTTGGATTTCATATCTTGCCAGACTGCCTTGGATGCTGAACATACAACCACAGGACTTATGTTTGCCCTGTTGGATTTTGGACTTGCTTTATTCCCACTCCTTTCTATACCCCTCTTTGTATCTTTCAGAATGGAAATGTCTTTTTGTGTGCCATTGTATTTTGAAAGTGTTTAACTTTCTTTTTGTTTGTACAAATGTTTGCAGTTAACAATTTGCCTTAAATCTCACAGGAGATGTTGAACTTGACTTTTCAGCCAAGCTTAAACTGTTAGGACTTCAAACACCTACAGAGGGACTAAATGGCTTTTGCATAAAGCACACAAGTCTTTGCAAGGCCAAGGGCAGAATGTTATGGCTTGTATCTAGATGTTCCCCCAGAGCCTCATACACTCATAGGTAGGGCTTTTCAGATGTGGTTGGATCTAGGGTGTATGATAATGGGATCAAGGGTGCAATGCTAGGATTAAGGGTGTGAGTGCTACCCACTGTAATGGTGGGTAGTCTGGATAAGATACAAGGTACAGAAAGAAGCTTGTTGCTTACTTTGCTGCCTTCTGACCATGAGCTGTTTCTCCCCTAAGATGTCCCTCAGCCATGCCACCCTGCCTTTGAGCCAGCTAACTATGAACTGAAACATCTACCAACTATGTTAAATAAATCTGTCTTCCTTTAACTTTGGGTGTGAGGTATTTTGCCTCAGCAATGAAAAAAGTAACTAAGATACAACAAACAACTTAGAAGAACACTACCTCTCTTTGGAGGAAGGGTGTCAGAAGAACACAGGGATTATGCAGAAGGGTACCAGAGGTATCAAGGGAAATTTCAACGCTAAGATTAACATACTGCTGGGGAAAGTTAAACATGTCAATAAAAATTAAATATTTCAGGGATAAAGAAAACAATGTATGAATTTAAAAAGCCTAGCCTTATTGTGGCAGCCCAAGTCCCAGACTCCAACTTTCGGCTCAACCCACCCGCTGATCAAATATTCATGGATGTTGTCTTTTACCAGAACACTCAAACAATATCAATTTCCACAGTAATTTCCTTTTATTTTTTTAATTTTATTTTAAAGATAATACAACCAAAGAAAATAAAACAGAATAAGCCAATCAAAATGAAACAATGCAAGCAATACAGGACTTCAAAACAAGATAATAGAAAATCAACAACAGCTTCCATAATATATCTTGTTATCTTCAAAACAGCTGCCCATACCATCAGACATAGTAAAATCAAACAGAATAAAACCAAACACAACAAAACAATGAACACAATACAGAACTTCAAAACAAGTTAATAGGAAATTAACAATGGCGACCATAATGTCTCGTTATCTTCAAAACAGCATCCAGATCATCAGTCAAAGGCATGTAAAATTAACCAAACAATACACAAACTAAGTTGCTTCTTTACTTCAGTTGTTATCGTTTCAGAAATTTCAGGTGTCTGACTTTTAATTTCTACCATGTCTATGTCTCCTGAACTTGTTCTGTGTAGGCTGGAGGTCTGAGATTGTATTTTGCTCCTTCATCTTGACATTTTCCTGTGTTCCTCCAAATCAGCCCACTGCGGCATCCCAGGTGCTTCCCACATTGGCTGCCAGTCCCTCAGTACAGTGGATTGGACTAGGCACCTGGGTTCCTCTGATCCGGGGTTCCTGGAGTGGTGGAGAGGCATAGGGTGATGATTCACTGATGCTCTCCGGATGGCAGTAGGGCCTCGGGGCATGGCTTCTCCTCTGGGCTAGTGCTAGGCTCACTGGGTCTCTCTGGGCTACTGGCACATAGCCTTAGGGTGTGGCTTCTTTCTATTTATTAAGTCCATTTGTTCACAGGTTTGGTTTAGTTCTGATATTTCTTTGCTGATTTTCTGTCTAGTTGATCTGTCTCTATGACAATGGTGTATTGAGGTCTCCCGTTACAACTGTGTTATTGCTTATCTGGTTTTCCGTGTCTACCAATAACTATCTTATACGGTTGGGTGCTCCTGTATTAGGAGCCTATATATTTGATTGTTATGGCATTTGTGCTGTCTCCACTTTTCTTACTGACCCCAATCAACCCTGTGTTATTTTTCTTTGCTTCATCTTATAGCTGATGGATTGATTTCTCATGGTCTCTTGCTATTTTTAAGGTATCTTTCTTTTCATGATCACTAGCTGCAATTCTGTTTTCAAGCTCTGAAATTCTCCCTTTTCCTTTATTCAATACATTCCATAGACTTTCAATGGAGGTTTTGATCTCCTGGACCTCTGTTTGGATCTGTTTCATGAATTCAATTTCTCTTACATTGAGCATTTTTTGTTTCTATTTTGTTTTTTTGTGTGTCTTCTCTAGTATCTTTGATTTTAAGCATAATTCCCTTTTGTACCCAAGAGACCCTTTTCTTCATAGCCTCTTCCACTTGTTTTTTCACTTCTGCTGCTATCATTTCAGAAAGTTCCAGTATTTGACTTCAACTTCATTCATTTCACTGAGTTCCAGGGCTGTCCTGGGTGGGCTGGGGGATCTGAGGTTGCACCCTGGCTCTGCGTCTTGCCATTCTCCACCTTTTCTTTTTTCTTTTGTCTTCTGTGTTGATGCCTGCCAACCTCCCACAATATATAGCTGTACCACTAGCACGGAGGCCTCTCTCAAAGAAGAACGGAAATGTCCGTTCCTCAGGGATGTTCTCCACATATAGTTGGCTCTTTACAGCTATCCTAAGAACCTACCTTCTTCTGGTGTTTATAGTTCTGTGATACTGTCCGTGTTATATCCCAGAGGTGTGCTGGGTATGGATCCAATCTTGGCTCTGGACGTGAGGGCTGGGACAGGTCTTCTGTCGGTGGAGTTCTCCAGAGTCCAGCTGCTGTCTCCTCATTGCTGCTTCAGAAGCTTCCACAATACTGATTACTTCGCCCTGCAAAGGAGTGTGTGCATCTGTGCACTGGGCTGTTGTCCTCGATCTTGGTCTTACACTCTTCCGGCCAACCCCATCATCCCAGGGGGTAATGGAGAAGGCCAGGAGTATGAACTCTCTGTCTTCCACCTGGCCCTGCTGTCTGGGATGTAATGGAAGGGCGCAGAGCACAAACTCACTGTCTTCCAGTCAGCCCCACCATCAGGGATGTAATGGAGGGGCATGGAGCACAAACTCACTTTCTTCCAGCCAGCTCCACAATCCAGGATGTAGTGGAGGAGGGGCAGAGCACAAACTGACCATCGTCCAGCTGGCCTCGCCTTCAGGGATGTACTGGCGGCCTAGAGCACATACTGTTCTCCAACTGGCCCACCCTCTGGGATGTCAGTAATTTTCTATGTATGTAGCTGTTTTGTTTATGAACACAGGGTCTCACTATGTACCCAGGCAGGTCATAAACTCGCGATATTCCTGGTTTGGCTTCCCAGAAGTAAAGAGCATTTTTAATAACATGAATCTCTCACTTGATCCTCCTAACCACTATACAGTACAGGCAGAAACTACACATAAATTCATAGAAAGGAGGGACACATCCAAATGTGTGAAATTCTACAACCAAGACCACAGGGCCTCAGGTGTAGCACACACCTCCCCTAGGTGACATTTTCCTGTGTTCAAGGAAAACCCAAGGAGAGATTAACTAGTTAAGATGAAAAATATTATTTATGCGCTGTTTAGCAACTTACACATATAGTTACACTCATAGTTACCTGCGGCTCCAGGTATGATTCTTTCTGGATAGAGATCAGTCAGGAACAGGCTGTTTATCAGAGTTGATTTTCCTAGACCCGACTCACCTTGAAATGGCAAATGAAAAATCTTGTCATGACCTTTCAAATGACTATTAAATCTGTTGCTTTTATTCTAGGCCTGGTACTGGGTTTAAATAGCTCATAAACATCATTTGGTGTGCCTGACATAGTCACTGTAGCTTATATAGGTGCCACTATTCTGGTTTCACAGAGGTTCAAAGAAGGGACAGTAACTTCTTGAGGTCAGAGATACACAGAGCAGGGCCCTGTTTTGAATTTAGTTAGGTGGAATTCCAGAATTTGTACATTGTACAATCAGAAACACAATTTCACTTCTGTTTTCCTTTTTTCACAGCACTATAGATTGAAACCAGTGTCTCTGTACTGAGCTACATCCCCAGCCCTTCTTATGTTTTCTTTTGAGACAGGATTTTGGTAAGTTTCTCAACTACCCAAGCTGGGATCAAATTTGTAATCCTCATGCCTCAGCTTCCAAGAGTGCTGGAATACAGGCATGTACCACCATGCCCAGCTTATTCTGTGTATTTTTAATGTTTGACATTTACCTTTAAGAAGATGGAAAAGTCAACAATTAAATTTTATATTAGAAGGAGCCAGGAACAAATTCCACTCCTTTCTGGTAGGTTATCATCGAAGGCTCCCTTTTGCAGAGATGCTTCTCACCTCAATACTATACTGTACTTGATGCTAGGCCTTCCCCAGGCACTTCAGTTTGAACTACCTTCAGCTAAGTCCTGCAGAGCATGAGAAAGGAGGCCATCACATCTGTTTTAAAAATCACTATTTCTAGGCAAATCAAGGAAATAAATGAACCTGAAATGTTACAAAATTAGGACTGCACTTTATACTGCAATTTTCATGGACAAAAAGGTACAAAGAAAGCTAGAATTATATGTTGAATGTGGTCAAGGATGAATGTAAAAGCATCAACTAAATGTTTGTTATTCCACTAAGCTCTCCTTTGATAAAGCTGTTTAGCAATGTTCTTTACATCTTTACCAGAAGTAAAGGATCTTTCACCAAAATCTGCTAATCCTTTTCTGTGTTTGGCACGTATCTAGACACAGGAACATGACAAAAAGACCAGGATGAGCAGGGGAAGAATACTAAACAAAATCACCACCAATTATAGAGTGGTGACAGCTATGGGCAACCCAGCTGGAAAGCCACCAGGCCCAGGAAATGCCTGAGCACAAATATCTGCAATGGTTCCTTTAAATATTAATTGTAACATCCCAGGGCTACTTCTGGGCTATACGACTTAATTTTAAGGGTATACATGCTATTTCATGTGGAAGAGCTTTCAGGTAACATCTATAAGTGATCTGCTTACAGACTCAGAACATGACACTGTCACAGAACTGACTCTGGGAGTTATATGTCTTGCTCTGTCTCTCCCTCATCAGCATATCCCATCCTGGCTGGGAGCTTCTCAGGTGCCAACAATCAAGAGGAAGATTCACAAGGAACATGAACTCGTGTCAACCACCACCATCTGAAACTGTTAGCCAAACACAATGGGGTCAACTGTCTCATTTTTCTCTAAAAGTAATACATTTTTTTTAAGTACTAGAATTAATTTCCTTTAAAAGTGATGGGAGGCTCATTGGGATGGAAAGGATCCAGAATTTACAAAACGGTTCTTGTCTTCTGGAATTAGAAGCACAGGCAAAGTTCAGTCCCACCTTGCAAACTGGTACAGAAGTTTTAGATTTTAATTTGAAGTTTAAAGTTTTAAAAATCTAGGCTTCTACATCTGGTTGTACCTCTCTTCGCATTAATTTTTTTATTTTCCACCAACAGAACAATGAAACTGCTTTTTTTAAACAATATGCAACAAGGTCCTTTTTTAGGGGGCCCTGGACAGCAGTATTCTAAGTGCTCACTTTTCCTGCCTATTCACACACTCCTGTCTACAAGCTGGATGCAAAGGGAAGAGGCAGTCAAGAGAGCCTCAGTGAGTGCCCCAGGTCAACAGCTCCTGCCCTGGCTTCCTGCACTGGGAAGACTGCTCCTAACTTGTGCATCCTCACAACATGCAACCTGCAACTCAAAGCCATTTTTGTTCTCACTACTTAGTTCTCAAGGGCTCCCTTTGAAAGCCTCCTAGAAATCTGATCACATTAAAAAGTCAGCTATCAGGTAATGTTTGGCAGTAAGTTTTTTCTTTTTCTTTTCTTTTTTTTTTTTTTGGTAGCGGGAATCGAACTCAGGACTTTGTGCTTACCAGTCAGGTGCTTACACCGCTGAGTTACATCCCTGGCCCAGTAAATTTTTTCTTAAATTTTCAATTTTTAATCTTACTTTTCTTATAAATTAAGTGACCATCCCATATAAACATGGGCAGGATAACTAGATGACCAATTTTCATAATCTGACTCAAATCTTCAGCCACATAATCTCAAGGTTCTCTTGTGACAATCTGCTCATACAGCTTGCTTCCTCGAAGTTTTTTTTTTTTTTTCCCAGCACCGGGTATTGAACTCACGAGCTTGCGCTTGCCAGGCAAGCGCTTAGACCACTGAGCTAGATCCCCGGCCCCTCCTTGAAGTTTTTATACTGGTTACTCACGAGTTTAGGACATCTTGCAAACTGCTGTCCCAGCATGGGATGCCTTTCATTTGAAGCTGATGTCACTTTGTGAATTTGCCTGTTTCTTCAGAAGTCTACCATAACTTAAAAAAAAAAAAAAATCGCGTTCACAGGCTCTTGTTTTCAATTGGGTATGTCAGGGCCTTCTGACAGAATGTCTTTCTTGTTCTAATAGGATGATTTAAAAGTTTATGGTACCTGTACCTTTCTAGTTCTCCATTACGCACCTCTTCCTTAACCCCCAACTACCCGTGTTCTTCGAAGCAAACTTTATTGAGGCTTGATTTACGTGTGTGTGTGTGTGTGTGTGGTACTGAGAATTGGTAAGCCCAGGGCTTTCACAATGAACTATATCTCAGCCCTTTAATTTTCAGACAGGGTTTTGCTAAATTGCCTAGGCTGGGCTCAAACTTGTGGTTCACCTACCTCGGCCTACCAGAGTACAGGGATTACAGCATAGCCCACCACACCTGGTTAAATATATCTATTTAAAAAACGGTACAGCTGGATTAGTTTTGACAAAGTACTTACTAGGGTCACCAAACTCCACTCAGCACGGGAATATTTCCATAACACTCAAGAGTTCTTTAGTATGACTGTCAACTCTATTGTCTATAGCCCCCACTGCAGGAAAACATCAGTCTGTTACATGTTGGCTTTGATTATTTTGGAACTTTATATACTGCCTCTTCACGTCTGGCTGCTTTTGCTCAGCATGGCTGGGATTAATCCATGTGCTTACATCTGTCAGTAGTCCATTTCTTGCCACTACGGAGCAACAGTCCAATGTATGAACACAGAGCAGTATGTTAATCTACTCTTTCTATGTCTTTCTATGAGATACCTGTACCATTTCCAGTTTGGGTCTATTCTGAGAAAAGTTGTGAATGTTTATACACAAGTCTTTGTGAGCACAACAGGACTGCTGGGACACAACAGTTAACGAACTTCTGTACAGGCATGGTGGCACAGGCCTATGATCCCAGCATTTGGGGAGGTTGAGGCAGGAAGACTGCAAGTTCAAGGCCAGCTTAGGCTACATAGTGAACATGAGGCCAGTCTGGGCTACACAGGAAGACCATGATACACCTGCCCCAATTCCAAAGTACCAAACTAGTTTCAAAGTGGAAGCTGAAGCAG
>RJWT010044779.1:0-11725 GCA_004365215.1 Cuniculus paca
AAAGTACCTAACTACAGATATTTTCCTATTATAATGGAAAATGGAGTAATGTACCTACCACTCTCTTTTTGGTACATGTTCTCAGAATACCTGAAGTATCATATCACTCCTTAGCTTGGATAAATGAACTCACACTTATAAGTGTGTATTATATCAACAAATGGGTAAAATAATAAATGTTAAGTTACAGGGGTTTTATAAGGAGGAAATTGGAAAATGGATGAAGATTCAGATAGATTAAAAACCCTACTTCTGGCACATGACAAGTAGTCAATATATAACAATTGTCAGTATTATTACTACTATCCTTCAGTGCTTCTAAAATTCTCTGTTTAGGAGAAAGTTTTAAAAGTTGAAGGTTACTTTTACTTGGAGGAGGCTTAGATTTCTAGTTACAGATAGAAAAGTAATCTCACAGAATCCTAGGATAATCATAATCATAATCCATTTAACTTCTGCTTTAGGGTTTTCCTTGCATTAGGAGTTTTGTGACATTTGCGCTTTTGAAGGGTCATTTGAAAAGTTTTTCTACCTATTAAGTTGAAGCAAAGTGTGGGATGAGAACCTCAGGGACTTGTCTGCTCAACTCAAAAGAGTCTCTTCCCCATATCTTTTTTCTTTCTCATTAACTTCAGATTTATTTAAAATTTGCAAGAATGATATAAAGAATATCTTCATCTAGATTTCCTAACTTTTAGTTTTTATGTGTGTATGTATGTGTGTATATGCATATTCATATATAGACATTTTGTTTTTAATCTTTTAAGAGAAAGTTATGGACATATCATCCTTTTAAACCTAAATGCTTCACTGTGTGTTTTCTCAAAATAAAGAATCTTCTTACACAGCCACAGTACAGTTTTTGGTCAAGAAATTAACATAAATTCAATTCCATTATCTAATATATTCTGCTCACTGTCTCAGCGATGTCTTTTATAGTAACAGAATCTCCAAGATCAAGCCTTAGAGTCTCTACTTTTACTTCGCATGAAATGTAATTCTGTGATTAATTATTAAGTGCCAACTAAGTGCCAGGCAGAAACTGATCAGATTCAGGAGGCAAACAGTGGGCCCCTGTGAAAAGGAATTCATATCTTCCCTGGAGAAGTAGACATGCTGTTAATGACACTATGAGTTGGGATATAGTATGATATGTGTGGAGAGTTAGTGGAGATTCATGTAATATGGGGTGTAGGGTCTAAGTTTAGTACAGAAGTGGAAATTACTTAGTTGTAGTCTCACATTTTGCTTCATCATAAATTCAGAGCAGCAAAATTTTGTCTCCTGCCCTAGGACAGATTGTTTCTTTCATTAAGAAGCTAAAAAAAACCCTGTTATTTTGCATGTAAGATAAATGTCAGAATCAAATTTATCTTATTATGGGATCACCCACTGAGAGGCACTGGAAAAACTTGAGGTGATATGAGCAGATCTACTGCCTCAAGATCACTCTAGGCATGTGTCCATTGAGGTTTGAATTATGAGGCATGATTGAAAACTACAGTGAATATTAAGCATTTTAAAAAGTATTGCAGTAAAGGATATGTTACATTAATTCCCCTGAAAATACTCATCTTTACTTTGAATACATCTATCCTGTTGTTCTTGTCACTTTTTAAGGCAGTTCTGGAAGTCCTATTTTTTGAGTGTCATTAGTTGTGCTATTGTAGCGGCTTCCATGTACTGAAATAATTCAAAACATTTATCTTTCATGGTCATTTTGACTTTGAGGAAGAGCCAGATTGAACAGTACCAGATCTGGTGAATATGGTGGATAAAGACACCGGTATGTTTTTATGAGCCTGCCTTTCTGTTAGCTGGTAGTCAGAAGCAGCATTCATATTTTTGGTCATACCTCACAAAGACACTCATAAAAGAAGATTTCAGTAAATACTTCAGAAAGTGGCATGAATAATCAAATAAGTGTGTTCAAAGTGAGGGAGAATACTTTGAGCAGGCTTAATGGCAATTACCTATAATAATTTTTAAATTTAAATATTTGGTATATAGTTTGATCACCCCTTTGTACCTTCATTGTTTAAATTGTTTCTTTCTCATACATTTTATTTAACTAGTTTATGTCAAATGCTCATCCATTATGACTTCGAATGACTGGTTTAAATGCTAAGAGGATGGAAAGTTATGAGGAGAAAATACCTGCCCTGAATTCCATGCAACACAAACATTGAAACCATGGTAAGGGTGGAGAAAATCTTGGGCAGACTCTGGAGGACCTTGGAGTATGAGCTTCAGTGGATCTCTTCCTGGTCCTGGGTGAGGCCTGTGAATCTGTTGTTTCTTCTCCCCACTCTCTCCCAGCTTCTCTTTTCCTGTGTTCTTTCCTTTTTCTTAGCTTTTCTCCTAACAGCCAGAAATCTGCTCTACCAATAGTCCTTTGACAGGTTGGACCAAGACTTCTCTGTCATTCTCATTCCCCACTCACTCAGCCATATCTTATTTTAAGGAGAAATTTTTTTTTTCTAAATTGTTACAAAACAACCACTGAGAGACACTAACACACAACCTGTACTAAATAGGTTCTGTGGGTCATCTGAGAAATGGGTTCTATGCCTGCTTTCCTCTGTCCATTGTCACAATGGACCTTAGCCAGGTTAGTATCAGAAGCTATCATCAGGTTCAAGACTTTAGTCAAATTAGCTATTCACTTCCACTCTCTACAGTATCATTGTTACAGACCCAAGATGTCTTGGGTGAGCATGGTAAGAACTCTCTGAGTTCATAGGGGTGCTCTTTTCCTGAGAATGTCTATCCAAGGATGCTGAAAAGTTACCTGAATTTTGTTCTTTGGTAGTTTTCACATGACCATAAATACAAAGCCAGTATTATTGGTCCTAATTTCCAAAAGGTGTTATTGTTTTTATTGCTGTATTTCCTTGACTCTAAAGTGTTTATTTTCATGTATTTTGACATTTATGAAGTGATGTAAGATGCAAGACTTACATAAAGACTTCAACATAAATATTTAATCTGGTGTTTCTATATCTTTCCCCTCTACTTCTTCCCAAATCAAACCAACAAATCAAAAGCTCTCTTTCAGTTTTTGTATAATAGGGAATAGGATGACATATTTTAGTTTCTCATTCTTGTTCTGTAGAGATATCCTATCTGCTCATGAGCTTAGTGAAGAGGGGTCACATGCTTTAAAGTGCTCTACTGAGGGTTAGGCATCCTTCCCTAGGGCATGTGGCAAACTCTAGGATCATTCATGTATAAGGCATGTCTAGTCTATTTCTACCAGCTGATGCCCTTTCTTCTGAAAACTGAGTCTCATCTGAATGATTCCCATGTGTGTATGCCCTTCTGTCATCCACCTGTCCTCTTTAGAGCCTTTATGATAAAAGCAGCAAGAGATTAATTTTTAACACCCTAAGCTGGGTTTTTCTGTGGTCATTTTTATTATTTAATGTACAAATAGTTCTATGATGATTCACAAAAGTAGAAGTAGAGATGCTCTGTTTGGCAGATTGCTTTATTTACCCAGAGCAAAGTGAAATATGAATTAAATATTTTTAAAATAGAAAATGAGGTCATTTTCATAGCAATCTTAGTGTAAAATCATGAATGAGAGAAGCGAGGATCTAGGTTTATATTGGGATTCAGCAAATCATATCCTGTCTCTCCCCTTAATTGTCTCTACCAGCGTTTAAAAACTGGGTGAAATATGGTTGAAGTATACAGATTGGATGTCTGCAAGAAATTTTGAAACTGAACATAAGTCATAGTATATTGCCTGAGGGAATGGGTGTGTGGAAGGGAAGGTATGCTGGTCATTCATCATTACCTCTGCTTTGCTGATGGTGGACATAGGGAAAACTAGACTAATCCAAATCAGGATCAGAAAAAGTCCTGGCTTCACCACAACAATATATTTGCAATTTAGATGGGGTTATTTTAACAAATCCAGCGGTTGTCTCTTCAGATTATTAATGGGACCTGAGCAACCCTTTCCCCTGTTGTCAACTAGTCCCCACATTTCCTTGTTCCTTCTCTCGTACTGTTTACTTACCTTTCTTTTTCATTTTTAACGCTTTTCCCAAACTCTCTTTAGTCTCTTCACAAGAATTGAAACCTGGCTTTCCCTATAAAATTCTCATTGTACAGACTACACCTTCTTCATGGAACTTAAATTTATAGAAGATGAGAGTCGTTGGTCTACTCTGCCATTTTCTTTATGGCTCTATGCTCTCACTCAAAACTCTTCCAACACAGACCATTGGGGCCACTTGCCTGACCAACATGAAAAGATGCAGAGAACAGTTTGAAGCAAGGCGTGTTTCATTCTGGCTTCTACCACTGGGAGAAAATAAGATCTCCTGGGTGTTTGTGTAGATTAAATAATTCAGTGTTTAAGTCTATCTAGCAGAGGGCCTGGCATGTTACAAGCTCTCACAAGTGGGTACTGTATTTCAGCATAAACCAACATCTCTCAATCCTTCAGCTTCAGCGTCCTCTATTACCTTCTATGTTAGTTTCCTTTGCCCAGAACAGCTTCATCTTCCACAGGATCATGTACTTCTGTTTGTTTCTTTTTCTGTTTGCATCTGTATCTGCAACACATCTCTACGATTCTAATTTTATAGGCTTAAAATTTGTAATATTATCTTTTGCTTTTAATGAGGGCTGAGCAGGAAAAAGAAGGGCCATATATGCAATGCAGAATACTATTTCATTAAAAAAAGAAACATCATACTTGATATTGAGGGCCAATATACCATATTGCTCAATATTTCTCTTTTTTAAATTTAAAAAAAAATTTTTTATTTTAAAGAGAACAGAACAAAACAAAACAAATCAGAATAGAGTCAAGCACAACATAGCATTTTAGAACACTGCAAGCAAGACAGGTCTTCAAAACATAACAACAGGAGATTGACAATGGTTACCCTAGTGTCTCTTGCTTTCTTTGAAATGGTTGTTCATACATTTACTGACAATAAACTCAAACAAAACAAAATAATATAAAACCAGGTAAAACAAAAGAGTGAAAGCATTACAGGCCTTCAAATCAGACAACAAGAAATCAACAATGGCTACCTTAATGTCCCCTGTTTTCTTCAAAAGAGCTGTTCCTATCATCTCACATATTGCAATGATAGAGTAGAAAAGAGACCTGAAACAATAAAATCAAAGAATAAAAGCATTATTGGACTTCAGAACCTTTTCCCTATATTTATTGGGGATTTTGTATCTTATTGAGTCATTCAGTTTCTTACACTAGGGAGACCATGTGGTGTTTACACATGTGAGTTTGGTTTATTTCACTTATGAGTATGGTCTCAAGTCACATCCATTTACCTATGAAAGCCTCAATGTGATCCTTCTTTATAGCTGAATAGTACTCCATTATATAAAAGTACCACATCCTTTTTATCCATTCCTCAATTGATGGGCATTTGGGTTGTTCTCAAGATTTGGCTATTACAAATTGTGCTGCTGTAAACATGGGTGCACATATATCACTGTGGTATAATGATTTCACTTCTTCTGGGAATATGCCCAGAAGCATAGCTGGGTCAAATGGGACTTCCAATCCTAGCTTTTTGTTGTTCAATATTTCTTATCTAGACATTTACCCAATATGTAAATCTGTACAAAGCAAAGGAAATATTTGTTTCCTCTGATAATTTGGTTGATGCTTTTTAAGTAGAGCAATTTTCATTTTTTATTCATTTGTCTTGACTGCTAGAAATTTCATGGTCTTTCTTTTTGTTTTTTTTAGAAGAAAAATAATATATTGTAATAATAGTTTATTTTACTTTAATTCTTCTAGCAAAATTATTCTTTTCTTTTCCATTAAAGTTTGAGTTTTCATAGAATTTGGATTTTCCAAAGTCTCCACATATTTTTGCCCTCCTCTCCCTTCCCCTTTCATCTGTTCTTCTGTCCTTGTTTTCTTTTATTGTAAGAGAGAGAGAGAGAGAGCAGAAAAGTACAACTTGAGGTAATCTCAATCTGACTCCCTTAGCCACCCAGGAGAAGGAAGTGGCTGGCAGGCGAGTGATGCGGGAGTGAGTCTTGACGAAGGAGTCTTTCCAGAAGTTTCAGCAGAATTCTGAGCACCTATCTGGAGCTACAGTGGAGGCCTTGAGGTTATGACCAGCGCCACTCACATGATTTTTCTTAGGTAGGAAGTTCTATGCATAAAATAATTCTGCACTCACCATATTTTGTTTCAGATATGCCAGTCATCTCTGCTCCAGAAAAAGTTAGTTCTTTTGAAAATTTTATCAGGAATCTGAGATATTTGAATCTCTCTCTCTCTATACACACACACACACACACACACACACACACACATATGCATGTATGTATGCGTATTTACAGCAACTCATTCTGTATGTATATTTGCTGTGGACATTGGGTTGAATTTTGATAATTCGAATCATTAGTTCATTAGATTCTTACATAGTGTGAAACTAGTGTTAGTAGTAGCTACATTTTACAGATCAGGAAGATGATGCTTAGAAAAAGTCATAACTTACTCCAAAGTACTCAGCTATATGTTGTATCCTGAGTCATCCATTTGGAACCTCAACATCCCTTCACCATATGAAGGCACTGAAGGGTGAAATGAAAGCAACTTTCTCCCCTAGAGACTTTAATCCTAGCAGACAGCAGAGCACTAAGTGACCCATTTGAGCGGCTCTGCTGTGTGATGGGTCACCCAGACTCAGCAGAGCCCACACTCCTTGTCTTCCCTCGCTGAACATCATAGACTCTGAAGATTCTGGCACCAGTTCATTAACCAAAGGGCAAAGCAATCTATTGAATGGGTGGCTATGCTTGATTATTTTCCTCCATTAGAGTTGCTATAACAAAATACTCAGTGCTGGGTGATTTATAAAAAATAGAAATTTATTTCTCACAGTTTTAGAGACAGGGAAGTTCAAGATTTAGGTTCCAAGAAAAATGGTATCTGTTGAGGGCCATTTTCTGCTTCCAAGACAGTACCCTTGGTGCTGTATCCTCTAGAGAAAAGGATGACTGTGTGCCCATGTTTGTAGAGGGGACAGAAGGGCAAGAAATTTGTTCCATTAACTTCCAGCCAACTTATGAGGCTGCTGATCCCTTGTGAAGGTGGAACCCTAATGACTTCCCTCCCCTAGGTAATACTGTTGCACTGAGGATTAAGTTTCAACATGAATTTTGAAGAGATTGCCATCATTCAAACCATGGCACAGGCGCTAAGAATTCTGATCGCCAGATACAATAGGTGTACAGAATATGCTTATGCATTTTAGTCTGAATGCCTGGAGAGAGGGCCCATCCAAGGCCTTTTTGTCATGCCTCTTACCTCTGGAAGCCTTAGTGAAAACCAAGTCCATTGTTTTTATCACCACTTTGAAAATTCTTCTATTACTCTCATTCCCTAACTCTCCCTTCTATCTGAAATACCTCCTTGCTGGCATATCATAAAATAGAGTTCCTCATAAGCTATACTGAAATTTGATGAAAAAAAGAAGCATGGCTTTTCAAGCATGTCCCCAAATAAACTTGAAATCAAATCAGTTCAAATAATTATCATGCTGCAAATGTCATTAATTTTACAATTATATCTGATTTATAGGTCTTTTATTTCCCCAACTGAATTTTTTATATCTGATTTATAGGTCTTTTATTTCCCCAACTGAATTTTTAAAATGGTTTCTAATTAGGAAGACAATGTTGTCTTAAAATTCATTCAGTGGTTCAGAAGACAATAAACAGAAAAGAAAGAGATAAAGACTTCTAGTGGCAAGGGAAAAAAAAACTCAAATTATCAACATGCCAAATGTTTATTTTCCTTCTGAAACAAACTTATTGATTTCCAAATAAAGAAGCCATTTAGAGCCAAGATATGTCACTCAAATAATAATTGCTTTTTCTTGCTAAATTTAGAATAGAAGAATACACACAATAAACATATTAGCAATTCGTTAGGCAAACATCATGCCCATGATACATATCAAACTAAAAATATTCCAGCATAATGGAAAAGAAGCAGTTGTTGATCAAGCATCAGTCAAGATACTTGTTTTGTTTGTTTGTAATAGAATTTCTAGGAGTGGGATACACTTAGGTCCTACCTTTTTCTGCTATGCCCCACCCAGATATTCTCACAGCCCATTGCCAAAGTGCCAAGACAGGGTCAGTGACATTGTTTTTGGAACAAGTAGAATTTAACTAGCTCAGAAAAGGAGGAAAGCTCCGTTACTGTGTTTTTAAGACAAAAAATGTAAATGTCTGAGTTATTTTTTCTAAACAAAATCCTCTTTATTCTGGTTTAGTTGCACTGTGGGTACTTTGGAATAAATAAGTGAGTCTTGGATTGCAGTTTGGGACTCAATCTCTAAAAGGTTCACATCACTCCCCTAGAAGTATCCAGCCTAATTGAAAGGTAGGATGGCTTACAAAAGAGTCAGTTGTAATGCAGTTAAGGGAAACATCTGAAAAGAAAGGGTCCTGCTATGCAAGATGCACAATATCCTTTGAACCAGAGACCATTAAATGGTCTTGTCCTTAGGGCTAAAATCCAACAGTCCAGGAATCAAGGGACAGATGTAGAGTGGTTTCAATTGAAATTGTATCTAATAACTCACTCAGAGAAACTCTGCTTTTTATCGTGGCAACTTTGAGTCATGCTGGTTTAGAGGACTTAGTCTCCAAGGGGGAAATTCTCTCACCATTGGACTGGATAGAGGTTCTCCTGAATTAAAATTAGTCTACCACCTACCAATTTTGAACTCTTTGTGCCACCGAGCCAACAGCTGTACTGCATTTGTGTTTTTGTCTACTGTACACAATACTTGGACCTGGTGGTCTTCTTTTAAAAATTTCTGACCTCTGCATTCTTCAAAACACTGCTCAATTCACTGTGCTTGCACTATGCTTGTAAAAATCTCCCCAGCTCCCAGTGGTCTCCACTTCATATAATAAGCAATTTGTACTTGACGGTGTCTCTCAAAATGTTGTAGTACCAATGATAATTATTGTAAACTTTTCAAAGTCTATGTTTTATTCTTCCCCAGCTGATTGTAGAGTCATTTGAAGCAAGAGTTGTATTCTTATACTTCTCCGTATTTCCCCAGGTGGTGGCCCTCAAGCACTGGTTCCAGTACAGGAGTGATGCTGTTACCAGTCTACAGCAAAGCATTATGTGGTCAGATATTTAAAAAGCTATTATGGCCAAGTCAGAGAACTGCCCTTCATTTTGAAGATGCACTTTTTTACTTTTATTGTACCAATATGCTCCTTTTTTTTTTGTAATTATGTAACAGTAGATGGTAGGGTTTTCTGAAGTATCTGATTGATGGGATTGAAAAATCATCAACTCTGTATCTGTTTCCCCAGATATGAGGAATTATATTCCCCCATAAGACCCTGAAGTCTGAAAAATAGTTTCCATAACAACTAGTGCAATACTTTTTGGAGATGTGAATTTAATATGTATTTATTCATTTGGGACTTCACTAATGACTGAGTCCTTTTTCTCAAAAAATTAATGGAATTCTAAACTCTGTTCAGAAATTTCCACTTGTATTGAATGTTGGTGCTGAAATGCCTATCTGCCTTAGATTCTGCTCATGTTTTTGAGGTAATTTAGTATGAGGAAAGTAAGACTTCCCTAATTATTTGACATAATGCAGTTGTTATATTGCAATATTGGTGGAGTCTAATTCTACATAGATGCAAGTAAATATGTATAGGAAAAAGAATAATTCATACGGTAAAATGTACAAGTTTTTGAATTTTTTATAAATCAACTATTCACCTGTTAATTTAATATTGTCCATTACTGATTTATTCAAAGAAGTCTCTTTCACAATTTAAAAGTGTTTATCCTTAACAGTATTTTTATTAGATTATGCACATTACATAATTTATATTTTTGTTTTTGTCTTGACTGCTAAGAAGTTCCATTTAAATGTAACTCAATTGCCTTAACATCTATCTTCTCATTGGTTGTTGATATACCTCTCTTCCTCCTCTTTCTGGTTTTTATTCTCTCAGATTAAAAAATGTCTTTAAATGCATACATGTGTTTTCAAGGTAATTATTTTACTAGGAAAAGTAAAAATAATAAATGTAATATCACCACTAAATAGAATTATCCACCGGGATGGTGAGGGTAGTGGTTAGAGCTTTCACATAAGTCAGCCACAGCACATATTTTGCTATCTCCACATTATAACTTTCTTACAACTGTCCATTTTAAATCAATGTAATTTTTAAAAAAAAACTAATTCCACTCTTATACCAGTAAATGGTGGTCTAATTTTCTCAGAACAAATACATAGTGAGTTCATTAAACCCACAGTAGTTGTTTTATCATTTTATGTTTGGATGAAAGAAGCTCTCAGTACGGTCTGGAGGCAGAGCTTGATCTCAGCTTTTTTTTTTTTTAAGAGAATAGAACAAAACAAAACAACAGAACAAAACAAAGCAAAAGAAAACAGAGTAGAGTCAAACATAATACAGCATTTCAAAACAGAACACTGCAAGCAATACAGGTTTTCAAAACATAACAACAGGAGATTAACAATGGTTACCCTAGTGTCTCTTGCTTTCTTCAAAATGGTTGTTCATACATTTACAGACAATAAACTCAAACACAACAAAGTAATATAAAACCAGATAAAACAAAAGAGCATTACAGGCTTTCAAGTGGGACAACAAGAAACCAGCAATGGCTACCGTAGTGTCTCATTTTTCAAAAGAGCTGTTCCTATCTTCTCACATATTGCATTCAAATAGTAGGAAAGGGACTTAAACCAATCAAATCAAAGAATAAAAGCACCATTGGACTTCAGAACCATTTCTCTATATTTATCGGGAATTTTGTATCTTATTGAGTCTTTCAGTTTCTTACACTAGGGAGACAATGTGGTGTTTACACATGTGAGTTTGGTTTATTTCACTTATGCGTATGGTCTCAAGTCACATCCATTTACCTATAAAAGCCTCAAAAAGGGCTGGGGTTTAACTCAGCGGCCTAAGTGCCTGCCTGATCTCAGCTTTGAAGGGGGAACTCTTTTTTTTTTTCAATAAAAAGCTGCAATTCATTTAACAACTCCCTCGTGATCACAGTTATGATGTGGAATCAGACTGTATTATAATCTCTTGCATTACTACTTATACAATTTGGGAAAAAAATGGATTTTTTCTAAATTTAGACTTAAATTAATTTGATAGTACTAAACTTGTGCAGAAGAGAAGACTTAAACTGAAGATTTGCTAAAAAAATTTATGGTAAACCTTAAGGGAAAAAAAGTGTCCAAATTTTGACCCTGTCATCTTTTGTATCGTTCCTTGTACAAATTACTGAATTTCCTTATGCTTCTGCTTCTTCAGTAAATTACTAATGTTGATATGGAAAGTAAATGAAATATCTAGTCATATAGAAAAATACTGTATATAAATAATATGCAGGTATATTTGGTGTATGTATAGTAGTGTGTTTTGTGCTTAAAAAGTATGTAAAGCAGTTATGATGGTTCTATGAAAAGGTTAGCTATTATTATTTTAGAACTGTAGAAATGCAAGTATATTGAAATGAGATGTTTTTAAAGTGTACTTTATAAATGTAAGTTATTTTCAATTTGCACTTAAAGGGTAGTAGGTTAGATAAAACATGTAAAGATGTTGGAACCACCAAAGATTCTTTGTTATTTAGTGTGTTGCACTTCGGGTTCCTTGTGCTCGGTGTACTGTATCCATTCCTTTT
>RJWT010044780.1:0-11732 GCA_004365215.1 Cuniculus paca
AAGTGCTGGGATTACAGGTGTGAGCGCCAGGCCCAGCTCATTTTGAATTCTGTAGCATACAATAAAGTCCTTTAAAATGTACAAGTTTTTACCCCTGTGTCTTAGTTACTTTTTTCATTGTTGAGACAAAAATACCTGACATCCAAAGTTAAAGGAGGAGAGGTTTGTGTAGCTCACAGTCTGCAGAGGTTCCAGTTCGTGGTTGGCTGGCTCCCAGGTGGGGTGGCATAGCAGAGGGTCATCACAGAGGAGAAACAGTCGGTGCTGGGCAGAAAGCAGCAATGCAGCAAAGCAGCAAGCAAGCCACACAGCAGCCCTCTTTCTGTCCCTCAGATTCTATGCAGGCTACTGACGCCTACAGAAGTAGCACTCACACCCAGGGCGGGCCTTCTCGCTATCCACTCTCAGAACTGTGCCAAAGCAATCAGTGGACTAATTTAGCCATCACACACTCTTAATCCCAGCATCACACACTCTAGATCCAACCACCTCTGAAAAGCCCCGCCTACGACCACATGAGGCTTTGGAGGGACATCTAGACACAAGCCATGACACCCAGCATTTTTATTCCTAAGGAATTATATAGAAATTATGAATAAGGAGTGAAATTTATTCCCATATCTTTTATATGGTAGAAGCTGGGAACAGCCTATGTGCAGAGCCACGGAGAAGTACACGGTGCCCTTCCTGGACCTTGCCACGGTCTGGAGGAGTCCACCTTGGTAATCCCGTGGAAGAATTATTGGAATTTCAATAAGTAAGTCCAGTCTACCACTTCCAGCACAACCCATGGTGAGAATAAAGACACTCAGGCATGTTTATGGTTGCGGGGAGGCAAGGGGGCCCTAAATCCAGCTAGAACGATGGCTAACTGGAACAAAGGGCTCGAGCTGGGGCTGAACCCGGGTTTTATTAATTTGTAAAGAGGGAAGTGGCTCAGGGGTGAGTAACTGAAAGAAAGGCAGGAAGTGCGTGAGTGCTGTGAGGTGGGCTAGGTGGGAGGCCTGAAATCACGTGTGCAATGTGCAGAGATACACACAGAGAGTCATCTGCATGTCACAGATTGGGGTGGTGTTGGTGTTTGGGGGTAGTGCTTCAATTCGGATGTGTAATCGTCGTGCCCTGAGATGTCAGAGCTTCTTTCTCACAGCTCAATCTCAGCCTAGCTCAGTCGTTCTACTTGGAAACCACAGGCAGGGCATCCCTGACCTGAGCATTGCTTTGTAGACTCCACATCAGCACGAGATGAGACCCATTTGCATTGCTTAAAGCCAGCTGAGGGGACACAGACGGAACTTAGCCAGCTCTGCACATAGCGATACACAGACATAGGGCCAGGCTTAGCCAAATGGGAGACAACTGCACTTCTTTCAAGGAGAGTCGCCCTGGTGTCTTCCCCAGAGAAGGGTCATGCTTCAGAAGAGACGGTGAGTACAATTTTAAAATCAGGTTATATAACTATATGTGCTCATTCCTCAGTTCCTGAAGAGTGCACATACACTTGCATGAATCCAGAAAATAATTCAGAAAAAAAATATTCACTAGATGGTTAACGGTGCTCTTCTAGACATTGGATTGACGGGGCGGGTTCCTGTTGTTCAGGTGTTCTGCTCCGTTCTGTTCTGTTTTGAATCTGCGTTTCCATGGATAAACACCAACACCAGCAAGAGTGGGGGGCGTCATGGGGAAGGAGGGTGGCAGATTGCTGCTGCTTGCGCTGCCCTAAGCTTTCCAGATGAAGACAACTGTCTGATCAAGAGCCCGAATATGTGTGAATCACTTCACCATTTTACTTCTAGGAATTTACCCTAAGGAAACAATCAGAGACGTAGGCAAAGATTTATGTACAAGGATGCCCATTGTAGGGCTATTTGCCGTACCAAAAAGTTGGAATCAGTCTAAATATCCAGCAATAGGGAATTGTTGAAGTAAGGGTAAGTTTGCTTTTACAACAAAGTGCTAGGCAAGTGCAGAAGGTGATGCTGCCTATTGAATAATAAGACAAGACATTCTCAACAGGAAGAAAAAAAACACTTTTTTTGAGGCTGGGGGCGGGGGTCAGTGGTACAGCATTTGCCTAACATGTGTGAGGCCTTGGGTTTGACCTGCAGCACTGCAAAAGCATAAAATAAGTAACATTTGGAGTATCGTAAAACAGGCACAGCAGAACACTGCAAGATGTGTTTCTCATGATAATCACAGGGAGATGGGAATTCTGGGTAGTTTTGGCTTTTTCTTTGTACTTCCCAACATTTCGTAATTTCAGTATGATAAATATGTCACTCTTACAATTGAGCTTTTTTTTTTTTGGAAAAAAAATTCCCAGGAGGATTTATACTAAAAGAAGCCAGCCCTTAACCTTTGCAAATTTCCAAGCCAGGCTGCCTGACGCTGAAGAAGGTAGCGCTCCCTGGGGAGCCGGAAGCGTGGCGGGGGTTGTGATTTCCGCACATCCGCCCCAGCTTGCTGCTCCCGGAGCCACCGGATTCGTCTCCCCTAAAGCCTTTTTGAGCCTACCCACACATCTTTGCGGGGCCGAGAAGAACACTGACCTGTTTTCAATATCCAGGGACAGAAGCCAGTGAACCTCAGCTGGCATTTGCCTCTCGCACTTGCTCAATCCCTTCTCTGCCCGTTGTGTAAGGGTGAAGAATGGCTGGGTTCTCAGGAAGCCCACTGTCAGGACTTGGGGCCCCACAGACGCTTCTAAACCTGTGCGCGAAGGGCCAGGGATGTAGCTCACCAGCATAAGCGCCTGCCCGGCAAGCTCAAGGTCCTGAGTTCAACTTCTGGTAACAAATAAAAAAAAGTTTATCTGGTCTAACTCTATAATAAATCTGTGCTCAAGGCTCGTCCCTTGATCTGTGGGGAAGTCACCCACTCGCTGAAGATGGTTCAAGTCGCAGGTAGCCTGTAACTGTGTCCCTGCTGTCTGGGTTTATGTCCCCAAGGCTGCTGGCCAGGACAGCTCTGTTTAAAACTCCAGGTGCAGCTCACTGCTGATGAGAACCCAGGACACCGCAAGGGGGAGGAAGCTGCAGTACAAGGCATGAAGTGACCCGCTCGAGGTCGCACTAGGCCATCAAGGGATCAGAGGACCCAGCATGAAAACCAGGAGGGCCTGGTCAGGAGCCAGGAACAAGGACGGTGGGAGCATCTTCCAGAAGGAAGGGGCTCTTCTGGCAGCTGCCTTAAGTACTCAGTGTGGGGGAAGAAATCTGGGCTCCCTGCAGTATTTGTCTCCTCCTCCTCCTCCTCCTCCTCCTCCCTGCTTCCACAAGTCTGCAGCACCCCGTGCGTGACCTCTGGGAGGTGCTGTCCAGAAAGACCCCTCTTCGTGTGGCCTGGACAGCCTAGGGCAGTTCTATCCAATCAAAATAACATACGAGTCATTGTGCGATTTTAAATCTTCCAGTAGCCGCTATTAAAATCATAAAAAGAAACAGGCAAAATTTTTATTTATTTTATTTAGCCCAATATATCCCAACTCATAACTTGGTCAGGTAGTCACTATTAAATATTATTAATGCAATACTTTGTAGTCACTTGGAAATTCAGTGTGCGTCTTATATGCAGGGCCTCTCAACTTGGTCCAGCCCGTGGTGGGAGCTCAGAGGCCACTGGTGCCTGGGGCAGAGATTTTCAACCCTAGCCCTGCAGTCTGATGGCCAAGTGCCTCTTACAGCGCTGAGCAGCAGTTGGTCCTGTGCGTGGTGGGGTTTTCCGCAGCCTCCCTCTAGGATAACCGCCAAAGTCTCCCAGTATCGCCAGCTGTCCAATGTCCCCTCCAGGTGAGGAGCAAGTCATTCCCATGGGTCTGATGGCCACTGAGTCAGCAAGCGAGAGAATTGGGGTGCACTGGGGACAATGGAGGAGGGGGGAATATTGGGACTGGGACATGAGAGGCAGCTCTCTAGACTTCTCTGGGAGAGAGTGTTAAACCAAGACCCTTCTGGAGTCCCACAGTCACACACCTCACTGAACAAAGCTGACTCTGGCCCTGAGAGACCCTCCCTGCTCTGTGCCCTCAGTTTCTCTACCTGTAAAGTGGGGACAGCAACATCTGTTCTGCCTACCCACCACAGCACACCAGGGCTGCCTGGGGGTGCGAATGCATTTGCAGATGTGAATAAGATTAATAAAGCATAAAAGTGAGCTTCAGGCAGGGTGTTTGTGCACCGCCAGTCTCCCACAGATTTCTCCTTCCTGTTAGGGGCAGATGCTCAGACCTCGCTCATAAGATACCAGAGATGCAGGGACACAGACCCCGACTTGAGCTCCTTGGGGTCACTGCTGCTCACTGTGTGACCTTGGGGACATCACTTAACCTTCTGGTACCGCTCCCTCATGGGTGGCACACAGCCGGCAAGGGTACCCTCTCCAGAGATGCATCGTAAACTTAAAATAGGACACAGCATGGAAAAGGGCTTCTCAGAGTCCTGAGCACTTTGGTACAGCGAAGGTGGGACCAGTGCTGGCTTTTATTGTATTATTAA
Organism: Cuniculus paca; assembly: GCA_004365215.1. Classification (NCBI taxonomy): domain Eukaryota; kingdom Metazoa; phylum Chordata; class Mammalia; order Rodentia; family Cuniculidae; genus Cuniculus; species Cuniculus paca. The sequence goes on from RJWT010044780.1 coordinate 4,497, forward strand.
ACTGGTATTCCAGGTGGATGGTCACTTACTGACCCACAGGTCACTGCTGCTTTAGGGTCCCTAAAAAGGAAACTTGTCTTCGAGGGAGTGGATCAGAAAACACACAAGCAGAGAAATAAATACACATAGGGATAAAGGTTATGGAGCAAATATAGCAGAGTGGTGGAAGAGAAAGTATCTGGGCCAAGAGGTGGCCTCGGCCTCCAGGCAGAAGTGGCCCCTGGGGTGAGAGCCCAGCAAAGGTGTGGGGATACTTCCTGGGGAGGTGGTGGTGAGGGCAGGAGCCCAGATCTTGCAGAGCCTGCCTGAGTCAGGAGGGAAGGGAAGGCCGGTGTGTGTGGCTGTGGCTGGCTGGGGGGAGTGGCAGGAAATGAGGTCAGCAAGGTGGCCAGGGCCAGCTCATGTAGGGCCCTGTGAGTAATGGCAGACACTACTGAGTGTACACCATGTGCCAGGTTTAAACTCATCCACCCGTTTCCCCCCAGACCACCCTGCAAGGCAGGCACTATCATTGCGCCCACTTTGCAGACAAGGAAACTGAGGCCTGTGCAGGTCAAGGTTCCTGGCTGGGTTCCCCCAACCAGTAAGGGTGGGAGAATTCACACAGCCAGTCTGACTCCAGTAGCAGGACTCTGTGGTGATGAGAAGTAAACAGGGCAATGGGAAGCCCCACGGAGACCTCCTGCACCCCCCGCCCCAAGTCCCCTCAAAGTGAGCACAACCCCGACTTTGCAGGCTTCTCTAAACTGGGGTGGCAGGCGGCTCCCCGCCCCACCTCAGGCATGCCACAGCCTGACATGGGCCACACCCTCAGAAGCTGACAGAGAAGACACAAAAGGGCAGATTTCATGTTGCTGTTTTGAGTTAGAGAGAGCTCAGGCCCTGTGGCCTCCTGCTCAGGGGCAAATATGTTGGGTGCGGCCAGCAGAGTTGACACCCAAGGGCCCCTGTCCTCAGACTCCTAAAACCAGGGCCCAGAAGACCGCTAGAGGCCCAAGCTGGTGTTGGGAAGCCTGAGCCTCAGGCCCAGAGCCAGGCCACCTCCAACTGAGAAGAAGGCAGAGCTGGCAGCCCCGGCTGGCCACAGCATGCTTGGCAGGGCACAAGGGAGGGAGAAGTAAAGTCGAAAGGTGTTTTAAAAACAAAAAACAAAGAGCTCACACCTGTCAGAGCCCTTGAGTGGGGCTGGCTGGCGAGGCTCCTGGGACGTGGATGGAGGGACAGAGGTGAGATTTCCCCGGGGCAGTGAGGCCCAGGGGTCTGAAGGCTGCAGCGGGACTGACAGGACCCTCCCCGAACGCCCTTCCGGACGACCCACCTGGGTCTGCCGGCTGCAGAGGGGACCCTAACGCTTCTCGTGGGCCCCGAGGCCTTGCCTTTGCCTTTCTCTTCCCCTCCTCAGCAAGACTGCCAGACAAATGCTTCAGCCTGCATGTGCGAATGGCCCGTGAGGATATTTAAAAACAGACGGAAAGTCTTTCCACTCGGCAGGACCACATGCTTTCATTTCCCAGCGCTTGCAAAATGCTCCCCACGATTAACGGCACCAACTTTGACGATACACAATGCAGCCACGGCATTTCCTGGGTGCCGGCCGCTCCCAGCTGCTCTGAACCCTGCAGGGACTCGGAACTGAGTTCTATTCTTATCCCAATTCGACAGACAAGGCCCAGATGGGAAATAAAACAAGGCGTCCCCACTGTTTGTTTTCACTGTCACTCCGTGCCCACCGCCCATCCCTCCAGGAGTTAGAGCGTGTTTCAGTTTACCGAGGGCGTGTACCTCCGTGATTTTTACATTAACAGTAAGATCTCCCCCGCCAAAAACCCCCAATTTGTGCCCCTTTGGAGAAGATACGGTCTTTACTATAGAATTAATGAAAATAAAAATCTCCAAGATCAACTAAAATTCTTTCTTAGGCTCTTAAAGATAACCACACACTGCAGCCTTGTGACTAAGAAACGACTTAGGGCGGGCAGCCTAATCTTCACCTCAGGGTTTCCCAGGCCTACAGAAGCCGGAAATCATCCCAGGAGCATCCCCACACATTCTGCCCGCCCACTTCCTCAGTAACAAACGCTCCTCCAACCAGGAAACGACTCCTCCCCTCGCTCCGACCTCGGGTGGTGGCATGGGCTGTCAATTACCAGGGCCCGCTTCCTAGCCACAGTGATTGGCTATATGCTGAGCCAATCAAAGTCCTTCCCCCTTTCAGACCCATGGGTGGAGAACACCTTTCCATCTTTCTGAGAGGAAAGCACCCAGCTAACAGCCTGAAGTTGTGATCCACTTTTCTGGAGCACTCTGAGATGAACCTAGACCGAGTGAAGCAGTGCAACCCTGACTGGATCAAGTCCTGGATCCAGGAGTCCCTGGTGCCCTGGACTTCTTTTTTGGGTTTCCTTACAGGAGCAGCAAACTTCTGAATCCCAGCTATTTGCAGTGACCGTGAATGTAACTCTGGGACTTGGCAAACCTGCTGCAAAAGGACAGATTTTGAAATGCTGGGTCAATTAGAACTTAGTCTGTGTCGTAGTCAGGGGTTGCAAGGAGAACAGTTACATATAGGATACAGAATTTGTAGTAGTATTTTATGCTAGTCACCCAGAGTCAAATACCAGAAGTGCAGGAAATCTGTCTACACACCAAAGACCTAGAGAATCCAGCCAAGGGCCTACATCCATGGCAATTTCCTGCATGAACCCAGCCTCCCTAGAGCCCATGGCAATGCCTCCCATGAATCCAACTAGAGGCCCAGAGCCCACAACAATGACCCATGCAAGTCTGCTTCATGGATCTGCGCTGGGAAAGCCCAAAGGTCAGAGGTGGAAGCTAAAAAGTCTATGGCATCGGGGTGAAGGATCTGTGTGTGCCACCAGGCTGAGGGTTCTGCCCTGGAGCCAAGAAGCAACACTCAAAATAAGGACCAGGGCTCCCCTAAAAAGTACCATAGTTGTTTTCAGCAACAATAAAGTCCAGAGCTCCTCCGACAATGAGAACAGCCTAGTTCTTATCAGGAATCCAGCATGACAAGCTTCTCCTGAAGATTGAATAGCACACATCTTCCCCTCTGGAGCCAGGAAGTGATGCTCAAAGTAAGAACCAGAGCTCCCCCAAAGTGAACCGCAACCATTCTCAGCAACAAGGTCCCAAACTCCTCTGATGATAATGGCTGAATTCTTATCAGGCAAGCCAGCTTGACAAGCTCCTCCAGGAGAACCAGCAGCTCCAAACAACAGTGCTCACTTAGGAGAACCCACAATGCAACTCTTCCTTTCCAGGTCTCCTTTTCATGCTAGCAACAGTCCTCAGGTGGGCCATCCACGTGCAGCACCATGCCGATTCAGTTCAGCTGGTGTTTGACCACCAGTTACCAATCCACTACAGTCTGGGTGTTATAATATTAAGAAATTATTGTCTTAGCCAGGAGTGATGGCACACACCTGTGATCCTAACATTCGGGAGACTGAGGCAGGAGGATTGCTGCAAGTTTGAGGCCAGTGTGGGTTACAAACAGAGTTCAAGGCCAGCCTGAACTACATAGTGAGACCCTGTCTCAAAAAGACAGAAAAAAGAAAAGACATTATTATCTTGTTAGGTGTGATAGTGAGATGATATTTATTTGAAAAACTTCAGAGCTGTTAATGATGCATCCTGAGGTGTTTTGGGGTGAAATGATTCAATGCCTGGGATTTGGTTTAAAATAGGAAGGGAAGATTGACCTGGGATATAGCCTAGTAGCACAAGTGCCTGCCTGGCAAGTGCAAGGTTCTGAGTTTGATTCCTGGTACCCTAAATAAATAAATAGGAAGGGAGAAAATGTGGAAAGGGTATTGGAATGGTCATTGTGGAAGCCAGAAGAAGGCATTTGGGATTTTTATCCTATACCCAAGTTTAAGATGCCACCTCAATGAAAAATTGAAAATAAATGACCAGGAAAAAAATAAGAAAGTAGCTGTCATCTGAGAAATGGATGGCTAGTATTTAGTATCCATGCTTATTCGCTCATTCATTCATTCATTCATCCATCAGATTCTGATTAAAAACACACCATACGGCCCACGGACCCCCTTGCTGCATGCTTGGGGTGGGGCACAATTTTTGTCTCCCTGCCTGAGGGACTCCTACCAGGGACTCCTACCCTAGCCCAGGCCAAGTGACCAGGAGTAAATCACTATGGTCCTACAACTCGCAGCAACTCGCAGCGAGGTAAGGTTGCAGCAGGGTTGCCTGGGAAGGGCTTTAATTGGCTTAGCATCTGTCCAGGCCCACGCCGCCACCAATCACTGTGACCAGAGGGCGTGGCCTGGAGCAAAAGCACCGCTTCTGGCGCGGAGAGACCCGGATGAAGTAGTGTAAGGAGCACGTGGCTATTTGCAGGGAACCGCGCGTGCGCATGCTAAAGACAAGTAGGATGAACCTCTGCCAGGACCCATCTTTGCGGGAAGGAGACAGCGGTGTTGCTCGAGTTCATCTGCTAGGCAGGTGTTTATACCGTCTCCTAATCCTCCCGGCAAAGACATGGCTGACCCTGGGGGAAATGCGGTGCCCAAGTGTGGATGGAGAAACTCCAGCACCTTCTCTTTAGCTCCCGGGGTCCCGCCAGGAGCCAAGGACCTGGTTGCTGTGGCCCTGAAATGCCCTCATTCCTCGGCTCAGGTTCACCGCCCGCAGGAGTGCGGCTCACTCCCCTATGACAGGGTAGCGGGCAGGGACCCCACCTCACCAGCAGGCTGGTCTAGAGTCCAGAGACGCATGGAAGGGAGAGGAAAGGCCCACCTGGCAGCCAGCTGCCGTCGCGCCTGTGAGCATGTGTGTTAATTACAAAAGGGGACGCTGTCCGGAGGTTACCTGCAGGCCTTTGAGGCCGAAACGCCAGATCCCAGCTAAGCCTTGCTGTTTTCTGTGTGGTTTTAGCCAGGTTAAAGAAACCTCCCACGATGTTTTTTGTTTCGTTTGTTTTAAGGATGGAGTCTTACTATGTTGCTCAGACTCCAACTCAACGACTTGAGTGATCCTCCTGCCTCGGTCTTCCGAGTGCTGAGATTACAGGTGCGTGCCACCACACCTGGCCATTAGTTTTAAATACTTTATATGTGAAAACACAGCCATAAGAAGCCCTGAAAGACACAGATTACACTGGTAGCAAGAAGAGAAGGGAGTGTTTTGCCTTGGTGCTTTTTGTATACTTCTTAATGCCTCTTACATGTTATTTTTTTAATAGCCACAAAAACAAAGATAAAAATACAGCCACACTGACAGTCTCTAAGTAGTGGGGTCTCTAAGTCAGGGACATTAAATTTTTTTAATCATCTCAGGTTTCTACTGTCCACAAAAAATGTGTTGGTTGAGTAATTGTGAAAAAAACCTCAAGAAAAAAAACAAAACACATACATACACAAGGGACTATGTTTCAGAATCTGAAAGCAAAGGAAGAGAGAGAGAGAGAGCAAGCGAGTGAGAAAGCAAGCAGACAGGCAGGCGGGTGTGGAAAAGGTGACCCAGGCCAGGGTCTGGCCCGACTCTGCTGGGAGGCAGGGTCAGGATCTTGCAATGAAAGCAAATTTCAGCAGAGTAAAAATGTGGCTTGGGGACTTCCGGAAGAGGCAACTGTCTCAGCCTCCCAGCAACCGCCGGGCTTTTATTAAAGCTGACAGCTTCCTCTGCAAACAGCGTCACCTGAAACTTGCTTGTTTTCATTGGTAGCTATTCCTGTGGGCTCCTGCCTGAACAAAAGCTGCTAAGAAATCAGGGCTCCGGGCAAGTTTTCTTAGACGGAGAGAAAGTTATGTAAAGGTGTGATCGCCAGCCCCAGCCACAGGGACAGAGCGACAGAGCTGAGCGCGGGTCCCATTCTCGGCGCTTAAGGAGTGAGGCTGGGGGTGGCGCCCCGCTCCGTGGCCGGGCACGCCCCCTCTGCTCTCAGGTCCCCCCTCGTCTTTCCCAGGTCTCCACAGACGAGGAAGCCCACCCCTAAGGGCGCCCCGTGTTGTCACTCCGCGCCTCACTTTCTCCTCGTGCAGTCAGCTCTCCGCAGAGCGCCCTGACCGTGGGATCGCGCTCCACGGCCTTCCGTGGCCGGGTCGCAGGCAGCGCACAAGGAGGAAGCCAGGCTGCTGGGGGCGGCGAAGTCAGACCTGCAGCGGGGAGTGTGCGTGGGGGCGCCCAGCAAGGAGGACCGGGGTCCCCAGGCTCCCTCAGAGGTGCACCCCTGGGACGTGACTCCTTCCACCAAGCCCCAAGAGCTGGGCGCCTTGCACACTGGGGCGCAGCTCAACACACGATCATAGCATACAAGAGACGCACCCCAATTGCAGAGAAGCTCAAAGACATCTAAACACGGAGAGTCCTAGATTCGATCCTGAGACAACTAATGGAAAAGCCGGTGAAATCCAAATGAATAGGTGAGCTCGCACGCAGCTTAACGTTTTAGCTCTGGCGAAGGTGCCCTGGGCGTGTAAAGGGTTGGTCTGAGAACGAGCAAGGTTTAATAAGAAGGGTGCAAGGGAATTCTGCGTTACCTCTGCAACTTTTCCCCACTGGATGATTTCAAAGTAAACTTTCCAAGTAAAATTATTGCAAAAGAAAATAAAAGTTAGTTTTTAAAAAATTGGCAAGGTAAAGGGCAGGGGATTTGACTCAGTGGCCTAAGTGCCTGCCTGGCAAGTGCGAGGTCATGAGTTCAATCCCTGGTGCTGCAAAAAAAAAAAAAAATTGGCAAGGTACTGGAGCCGCGCTGGAGCTTGGGGTAGGGCACTGCTTGGCCATTGTGAGGCCCTGGGTTCTGTCTCCAGCAGCACACAAAAGAAAATGTCCAAAAATTGATGAAATAAAACCTGACAAAGCACTAAAATCAAGCCAGTACGCACGTGGGTCGGCACTGGGATGGTATCAGTGAAAAGAGAGATTCATCGATCCGAGGGGCAGAACTCAGCTATAACATATCCCGATTTTCTACAACAGTGTCAAGGCAGTTCAGTAAAGAAAGGAAAACCCTACCTGACTGAATAAAAAATAAAAATAAAAACAAAATTGAACAAATAGTTAAAAGAAAGAAAGAGAAAGAGAGAGAGAGAGAGAGAGAGAAAGAAAGAAAGAAAGAAAGAAAGAAAGAAAGAAAGAAAGAAAGAAAGAAAGAAAGAAAGAAAGAAAGAAAAGGCCTTTGGGTGAGGTGTGGCTCACTGGCAGAATGCTTGTTTGGGATACAAGAGAAATCAATTCCCAGAACCACCAAAA
>RJWT010044781.1:0-11779 GCA_004365215.1 Cuniculus paca
TGCAGCTAGAAGGGGCTGAAGAGAACTGGGAGACAGTGGTGGATGACAAGTGAAGGGAGGAGAAGTTTTAAGGAAGAAAAATGCTGATTGTGCAAAATACTACAGGTTGGATAAATGTGTGTCTGGTGACCTTAGCTAGAGTAATTCTTACTATAGTAGTGGAGGTAGAAGCCCTGGTTAAAGAGATAGGGAATAGCTGGGTGTGGTGGTGCACACCTGTTATCCCAGCACTTGGGAGGCTGAGGCAGGAGGATCCTTGTGAGTTCGAGACCAGTCTGGGCTACAAAGTGAGCTCAAGGCCAGCCTGAACGGCATAGTGTGACCCTGAAAAAAGAAAAAAGAAAAATAAAAAAAAGAGATGGGGAAATAGATGAGAGGTGAAAAAGTTGATACAGTTTAGAAGGTACACTTGCTCAAGGAACTTAACTTTGAAGGAACAGTTAAGAAGGTAATTGCTAGAAAAGTACTTGAGGTTTTCTATTCTTTTGGAAAATGGAGAGAGAGATGTGCTAAAACTTATAAAGGTATAAAGAAAAGCTGGCCAATAGGACTAGACTGTAGATGGGAGAGGACATTAGTGAAGGACACAGGAAGACACAGGATGCCTGATCATGGGGTTGGTGACACTAGAGGGTGGGGTTGGCCTGGTTGCCAAGAAGGACACCTTAGCCATTGAAACAAAAGGAGACTAGGCAACAACAAGCCTGTGAGCTCAGAGTAGACAAGTGATAGCCTCATCATCTACAAGAATAGAAACTCAAGGTGAGGAGCAGAGATCTGAAGTAACTGATTCAGGACATGGATACTTCAAGTCCTACTGATTCTAGGCCAGGGTAAATAAGGGATTATTTGCTGGCTAACTTTTATATGTCTTGTTTCTTCCAGGTCTGGGCTCTTCTGCTGAGCACTTAGTGTTTGTACAAGATGAAGCAGAGGATTCAGGGAATGATTTCCTCTCCAGTGAGAGCACAGACAGTAGCATTCCATGGTTCCTCCGAGTTCAGGAGTTGGCACATGACAGTTTGATTGCTGCTACTCGTGCACAGCTGGCAAAGAATGCAAAAACCAGCAGTAATGGTGAGACTCACGGGGTATTCCTCTCGTTCTCTGCGTAGAGATTTTAGTAGTGTAATAGCTATATTTTGAGTTGTATATGATCCAAGTTGTTCTGTTGTTGAGAATGGAAGGCTAGAAATATGTAAATTGTTTGTTTTATTTTGTGTAAAATAACTTGACCATGTTGGATTTTTGTGCAGAATCCACTAAGGTGGTATTCTGAATTCTCAGTTCAAAGCCACATACAGTGCACTTTTTTTTCCAGTGCTGGATATTGGACCCAGGATTTTCATATCCCAGCCCTTTTTCATTTTTAGAGACAGGGTCTTGTTAGCTTGCTGCATTGCCCAGGCTGGATTCAAGCTTGCAGTTCTCCTGTCATATAGTCGTGTGCCGCTGCGCCCGGTTCAGATGACTTTTAAAGAGCATCTGTGAAAATACAGGTCCTGGGGTTGTCTTGAACTGTTTTTATTGCAACATTCCTCAAATATGTAAAACTAAATTCTTTGTTAATTTTTTGTATTTAGAGTTTTATTAACAAAAAACTGTAAAACCAGTGAAATAAAATTCATATAAAGTCCGTGTGGCAGATGATGTTTCACTACAACTATAACTGCCGCTGGTGTCAGTTTTACAATTAGCTGTGGTAGATTTTATCCCGCTTCGTTTCATTTAAGCATCCCTGTACTTTCTCTGTGCCACTCTAGTCTATTCCAGTAATTTTCAAAATACTATCCCTGGTTATCTGTATCACCTAGCAACTTAGAAATGCTCCTATCCCAGACCTACTAAATCAGAACTTGGTTCTGATATATGTTGAAGCTTGAGATCCATGCTGTATTCAAACCACTCCCAAGCTAACACAAAACCTTTGCTTATATAACATGCCATTAATACTGTTTGTTTTAGGTCTTCCTCTGCCTCATTAACCTGTGACCGCTAGGTTAGTACTATATGGTTCAACATTAGCATTATCACAAACCAAGCTTACACACTAAAATCTTATGTCAGTACATAGTGATTTGGAGTTCATGTAGATGATCTTTTGTACTGTGTTTATGAATATTTTTAAATTACCACTTAAATGAAAATAAAAAGCTAAAAAATTTCTCATGGAGAAGTTAAGGATCCTACAGATTTTAGTATTTTAGTATTTCAGTTTTAGAAACATTAAATGTTTTCAGCAGAGATGAAATTCTAAACTTCCATTAGTTTTTAAATTAATTAGCTCTGTCTGTGCCTATTGTAATGATGCCTAGAGTGGTTTATTTTACCCTTTTGGGGAAGATTCTTCCTGAGATCTTATTTCCATCTTTTACTTGCATTCAGAAAGTAGAGCTGTATTTGGCAGTGAGAAATAGCATAGGGAAGGAATTTGAGATTTAGAATCTGGAGTCTTGAAATTTAAACCTGGCAGTATAGTAGCTCCCTGCCTTGGGCAGTTGGAGCTTCCTTAGCTTTAGTTTCCTTAATGTGCAAAACACAGCAATCCAGGTGGTTTACCTGCTTGGTTGTTTGGAGATTAAATGGGATTCTGTGTAGGAATCTGGGAACTACTTTATTATCAGTAAGCATTGTGTGAATGTTTGCTCTCAAAATGTATTACCTTGCCAATTTAACCTTATATTCCTTATACTCCTTAATAACTTATATTCCTGAATTTTAAGCGAGCCCAAGCCGGGCATAGTGGCACACACCTGTAATCCCAGTACTCAGGAGACTGGCCCAGAAGGATCACTGCTGAGTTTGAGGCCAGCTTGGGCTACAAAGTGAGTCCAAGACCACCCTCAACTACAAAACAAAACCCTGTCTCAAGAAACAGCCCAAATCTGAGACAGAAATGCAGTTCCAGGGTCAAGCCGTTGTGTGCATCACCAGTGGTGGGAATGGAAAGAAGTTAAAAAAAAAAGTCCCATTTTCCTAATGAGATGACTTCCCTACTTTTTTTTTTTTTTGGCTTCTAATTTACGTATACAAACCTTTAGATGTATAAATAAAATTAACGTAAGTTACCATTTGAAAATTTTATTATTGTGGTTATATATGCACACTTTAATCATATGAAATGTATCATCTTAATAGTACTTTTTTCTCACTAACATGTAATGAAATGATTTTATTCAATATTTTAATGCATTTTTAACATATCTTAGTTGTCATTTTGAGTCCTCTAGCAGTTTTTCATAGCACATCATCTTCATTTCTATCTAAGTTGCTTAAAATACAGAAATAATTTTGTTTATGATAGTGTATGTCAGGTTAACAGAGGCCTTTGGCCTTTGTAAATAGGTTTTATAAATAAAGTTTTACTGAAGGATGGCCATATCCATTAGTTGCTCATTGTTTATAGTTACTATTTTGGCAAAATTGAATTGTTGTGCCTGAGACCAGATGGCTCTAAATGCTGAAAATATTTTCTCTCTGGCTCTGGATAGAAGAAGTTTGCTTACCCCTGCGGTATATGACACCTTCAGCAGAAATTTTATCTCAAATGCAAAGACCTATTCAAATAATGAGGGTCTTGAAAGTGTTTAGTTTTGTGCAATGCTTGCAATTATGAAGTGTGGAATTTTTTAATCTTTTCAATCAGATAACCTGAGTATCCAAAACAGTCATTAGTTGAGCTTATTGTAAGCAACTCTGTCTTCCCTAATCAGTTCTTAGTTTTTAAAAACAAAGTAACTGAAGGAAGCATCTTTTAAATGAGTATTTGTTTAAGAAATCAAATACATGGCAACTCACTTTTTCCTGAGAGAACCTTTTTTTTTTTTTAATCTTAATACAATACAGTTCTGGAGATTGAACTCAAGGCCTTCACACTGAGCTGCAAGGCCAGCCATTGATTGATTGATTGATTGAGTCTTGCAAAGATGCTAAGTTCCCTGGGCTGGGTTCAAACTTGCAGTTGGGGACTAGGGATATAGCTCAGTGGCACAAGCGCCTGTCTGGCAAGTGTGAGGTCGTGAGTTCAATCCCCAGTACCAAAACAAAAACAAAAAAAACTTGCGATTGTCCTGCTTCAGCCTCTCAAAGTGCTTGTGTAACAGGAATCTGCCACCATACTAGTCTTGGATTTGTGATCCTCTTGCCTCAGTGTCCTGAGGTAGCTGGGATTCCAAGGTGTACCACCATACCTGACTGGGGGATTTTGTTTTAGGGAGAAAATGATCGCCTTAGAGTTGAGCACATACTGTATTGGTAATCTTCATTGTTGAAGAGGAGGCATTGCAGTAATTTCTTAGCCATCCTTACTGTATATATTCACATTTTTGTGGTTCATGATTGTATAAATGTTCTTTTTCAATATCTTAATGTATATTCAAAATGGAATATATAAAACTCCAACTGTTGCTGGGCCTGGTTGTGCACACCTATAATCCCAGCGCTCGGGAGGCTGAGACAGGAGGATCCTTGTGAGTTCGAGACCAGCCTGGGCTACAAAGTGAACTCAAGGCCAGCCTGAATGGGATAGGGAGACCCTGTCTCAAAAACACAAGGGCTGGGGATCTAGCTCAGTGGCCTAAGCACCTGCCTGGCAAGCACAAGGTCATAGTTCAATCCCCTGTGCCGCAAAAAAAAAAAAAAAAAAAAAAAACAACTCCAACTGTTCACTGATTTAAGTCTCAGAATCACATGAGATTTCTACAAATTTTCCATTAGAAATAAATTAACTGTAACACTAAGGTTGGTAGTAAACTCTGTCCTGTTTAAATTGTGCCTGTGTGTATGCAGTGGCCCAGGATCAAACCAAGGACCTTGTGCATGCCAGGCAAGTGTTGTACCATTGAGCCACATCCCCAGCACTCAATTAAACAAAAATTTAAAAAACTGGAACAGTATTAAAAAAGAAAAAGTTAATAATAACTTGCAGAAGCCATCCTAGATTCTGCCCTAACCTTGAAGCAGTTTGTTTTATGACTAGAATTTGGTAAAATAGCAAGGATAATGTAAAACTGAAAGACAAGATAGAAATTAACTCTTTCTTTCTTTCTTTCTTTCTTTCTTTCTTTCTTTCTTTCTTTCTTTCTTTCTTTTCTTTCCTTCTTTCTTTTCTTTCCTTCTTTTTTTTTTTTTAAGGGAGAAAGATTTATTTAGCTCACAGTTTGTAAAGGTTTCAGTCCATAATTGGCTGACTCCAAGGCAGGGTGGCACGTGGCAGAGGGGTAACAGTAATGTCGGTGGAAGACAGCAAAAGCAATAAGGGAGAGGAAGAGGGAGAGGGGAGAGGGATTAAGTAGAAACTATCTTGAACAATACTTTGTTTCCAAAATGTGATAAGTATAACATATATATCCTATTCTTCGCTTTTGAGAAAGTGAAATTTGAAAATTTAAATCTTATTTCTAAGGTACATATATAGTGAAAATAAACTCCATATGCTCATAGCAGAATTAATAAATGTTATTCTCTATTGATGTCCAACTATGTCTTAAAATGAAGGAAGATTGCCTTCTGTCACTGTCTGAGGAGTTTCAAGAAAGTAGAGGAAGCTGGGTATGGGTAGCACATGCCTGTAATCCCAGCACCCTAGGAGGTTGAGGCAGAAAATTCAAAAGTTCAAGCCCAGCCTGGGAACTTATTGACACCCTGTCTCAAAATTTAAAAATAATTAAAAAGGGCTAAAGCTGGGCGTGGTAACACACACCTGTAATCCCAGCATTCAGGAGGCTGAGGCAAGAGGATTATGATGAGTTCAAGGCCAACCTTGGCTACAGAGTCAGTTCAAGGCCAGCCTGAACCAGACAGTGAAACCCTACCTCAAAAAAGATTTAAAAAAAATTTTTTTTAAAAAGGTTAGGGATGCAGCTTAGTGTGAAGGCCCTGAGTTCAGTTTCCAGTAGTCCCCCCAACACACACACAAAGTGAAGGGAGAAACAGCACTTGTTAATCTGTATGTTACATACATTTTAAAAATTTATTTATTTATTTATTGAGATATAGGGTCTTGCTATGTAGTTCAGGCTGGCCTTGGACTAACTATATAGTCCACACTGGCCTCAAACTCACGGAAATTCTCCAATCTCAGGCTTCCAAGTGCTAGGATTATAGGCATGCATTACCATACCCAGCTTCTTACATAAAAGTTTTAATTAATTGATTTCAGGGCTGGGGATATAGCTCAGCGGGACAGCACCTGCCTGTCAGGTACAAAGTCATGAATTCAATCCCCAGTACCCCAAAAAAAATCTCTAATTGATTTCACTTTTTTTTAGATGGTACTTGGGATTGAACCCAGGACATTTGCACCGAACTGCACCCTCAGTTCACTTGTTAATTTTTAAATTCGAGACAGAGTCTCACTAAGTTGCCCAGACTGGGCTAGATTTTGCAATCCTGCTTTAGCCTCGCAGAATGAGAAATTCCTGGTGTGCCCCACCACCCCAGCTGCTTTCACTTAAATTTAATGGAGGCACTATTTTCACCTCCACTTAATCTGCTAAACAAAACACCAATAACTTTTGTTTATGTTTTGTTTTGTTTTGTTTTGGTGGATTGAATTCATGGCCTTCATACTGAGCTACAGCCATCCCTAGTCTTTTTTTGAGACAGGGTCTTCAAAATCAGTGTTGCTCAGCCTGGTCTCAAATTTATAATCCTCCTGTGTCAGCCTCCCAAAGTGCTGGGATTATGTACAGTGGTACACAACTATGCTTGGTTTCTCTACTTTTTTTTTTTTATTATTGATTTAATATGGTTATAAAGGGCAGGAGATACAGCTCAGCAGCATAAGCGCCTGCCTGGCAAGTGCAAGGTCTTGAGTTTTTAATTCCTGGTACCAAAAAAATTAAATAGATAAGTAAATTTTTTAAAAAAGTAATATGGTTATAAATTTAAAAATCAGCTGAGTTTTTACATTTTAAAATACTTTATAACAAAAGGCAGGTGGTAGAGTATGGGGCCCTGGCCTAGGAGCATTGATCTCCTGTTTAAGGATATGATGAAGGAATAAAACACAGACAAGATACATATTTTAGTTACAAGGGGAACCGAATGATCAGAGTCACAGAAGGACAGTCCATGAGGCACAGTGTCCCTGGCCTTTATTAGGTGCACAGCTTGATTGAGGGTTGTGCTTGTGGGCTGCAGGAAGTGATGGGGGTGAACACCTGACACAGGCAAGGGTCAAGGATTCGACAAACAAAGCATTTTTGGAAAAGCACACAGGAACAGATCGTGGTTAAGTAGTAACCTGATTATCTGCTGAGACTACTGAGCTAGAAGGAATTTGGGTGCGTCAGAGTCATCAGCTGTAGTGTTTCTCTTGCTTTGCGGTACCAGGACTTCACAGACCATTTGCTGGTTTGGTCCTGGCCTTTGGCTTGGGGATTAATTTCATCCCCATGCCAACTGTGAACCTTACCACAAGTCACTTAGGCCTAGGACAGACTCTTGATTCAATTTATTTTTATGTCAGTTTATTAACATCAATAAATCACTGCCTGCTTTGCACTGCATTAAGCTGGCCCTCAGCAGTAGAGGAAATTAGAAGATGATTCTTACTCTCCAGAATGGCAGGAAACCACCAAATTGACTTCAAAAGATGGAAACCTAGAGGCCGGGGATCTAGCTCAGTGGCATAAGTGCCTGCCTGGCAAGTACAAGGTCATGAGTTCAATCCCGTGTGCCGCAAAAAAAAAAAAAAAAGAAAAAAAAAGATGGAAACCTAAGAATGGGTATCTATAATAGAAATCAGACAGAAGCTCACACTAAGTCAGAATGACCACATCTCCTTAAAATATAGGTTTTTATTACCTGAATTTCAAGTCTCTGTCATATCCCATTCTGGTTGTTGATTTACCTGCTTCCCCACAAATCTGTATAATTCAAAATAGGTTTAATTTTGCCTGAGATTTCTGGTAAGAAACCATTTTGGGTATTTCCCGTATTTGTCAAAGAGGCCTGCCCAGCTGTGTGAAACAAAGCATGATAGCTCTTGGTAGTTCTCTGAATAAGGATATGGGGATGTAGAGAACTCTTATTTCTATTGTTAAACAGAAAAGATCTGGGGAAGGTGAAAATAGATACCTGATTAATGATCACTAGGAGTGAATTACAAGAGCTTTATTGTTTGAACCTAAGTATCTGAGCAGGGTCCTTCCCTGGATTATAAATATGTGACTGTGTTATAGGAGAAAATGTCCACCTCGGTTCTGCTGATGGGCAACCCAAAGATTCTGGACCACTTCCTCAAGTGGAGAAGAAGCTCAAGTGTACCGTTGAAGGATGTGACCGGACATTTGTGTGGCCAGCTCACTTCAAGTATCACCTCAAAACTCATCGGTGAGCAAACCTGAGGTCTCACATTTGGAGCTTAAGAACAGTGATGCTTCCTGAGAAACTTGTCTCCCAAATCAGCAAATTAAAGGAAAGCAAGGAAAGCAGAGACTAAAGCTAACTTCTGGTTAACATGTATTTCTTGCCTTTTATTTTACTCCTAGTGCTGGAGATCAAATCTAGGGCCTCATGCATGTTAGACAAATGCTGTGAGCTGTATATAGCCAACCCTCTTTTTTTTTTTTTTTTTTTTGTCTTTTTGAGACAGAGTCTCACTTTGCAGTTCATGCTGGCCTTGAGCTCACTTTGTAGCCCAGGCTGGTCTCAAACTCACAATGATCCTCCTGCCTCAGCCTCCCAAGTGCTGGGATTACAGGCGTGTACCACCATACCTGGCTTTTTCTTTTATTTTTTAATAAAAAGATTTTTATCATATTATTTACCCTATTCTTGGTAAATGTTTAAGTAAGATGGTTGACACTTAAATGTCTTAACATGAATTCTCAAACTTATAAAAGTTCTTTAAAACCTTGTATATAAAACAAACAAAAAACCTTATGTAAGTAAGTGACACATGCCTGTAATGCCAGTTACTCAGGAGGTTGAGGCGGGAGGATCACAAATTCTAGAGGTCAGGCCGGGCAATTTAGCAAAACCCTGTCTCAAAATAAAAAGGGCTGGGGATGTGACTCCATGGTAGAGCACTTCCCTACTATGTGAGAGCCCTGAGGTCGATCCCAGTACCTCTAACAAAATAAAACAAAAATACATAAGCCTGGGCTTCTATGCCAAACCTATGAAATTAATATGGGGAGGGGGTTCTGTAATTTTAAGGTTATTCTGGTTATTCCAATATATCCAGGTGTCCTGGTTACTTTTCTCTCATTGTTGAGACAAAATACCTGACACCCAACATGAAGGAAGGAATGGTTTATTTCTTACAGTTTTTGGAGGTTTCAGTCTATACTCAGCTGGCTCCAAGGCAGGGTGGCATGGCTGAGGGGCAGCCGTTCAAGGTGGCTGCAAGTAATAACAGCAAACAGGGCAAAAGGGGAAAAACACACCTTGGTCCCTCCCTTATATTGTATGCTGGCTCCGCCCCTGGGTGGGTGCAGCACTCACACTGCTAATCCCAGCGCTAGACAACGAACCAATCACAAACACTAGATTCAGCAACCTCCATGACTGCATGAGGCTTGGGGGGCCACCTAGACACAAACCATAACGCCAGGTTTGAAATTTACCATCTGCCTTGAAAGTGATGAGTTTTACTTCTCAGCTGTACCAAAGGTGTTTCCAGGTACTGTTACTTATATGATTACTTTTGCAGAAATGACCGCTCCTTCATCTGCCCTGCAGAAGGCTGTGGCAAAAGCTTCTATGTGCTGCAGAGGCTGAAGGTGCACATGAGGACACACAATGGGGAGAAGCCCTTCATGTGCCCTGAGTCCAGTTGTGGTAAGCAGTTCACTACAGCTGGAAACCTCAAGAATCACCTGCGCATTCATACAGGTGTGTGCAACCCCACATTTCCTGGCAGTCTCCTTGGCTCAGCAGTTGCTTGCCTTTCTAAAGAAGTGAAGATACTAGGCTGTTGCTGGAACACTGAAGATGTGGTTCATTTTTTAAAATGTGTCATACTTTCCAATTCATAGAATAACATTTATTAAACGTTTCCTCTGTATGAGGAATAGACAGTGTTCATTTCTGCCCGTGGGAGCCTAATGTGTAGGAAGGAGATACAGGATCTTCTTAGATAATAATAATGAGGTAGGGACAAAATCAGTCTGTTTTCAAATCTCTGAACATTGTATAATTGTATTTTGGGCAGTAACATTTATTGAGTCTCATACAAAACTTACGGAGCACTAAATGGGATAAGGTGGGAAAAATACAAAAGATAAGATGTAATTTTTGACTTTGAGGCATTTGTTTTCTTGTTAAGAGCCTCACAACAACCTGTTAATATCAAAGGAGCAAAGTAAAAATTTCCTAACTCTTAGTTTAAGAGCCTAAAGTTGAACTGGGGATGTCGTTCAGTGGCACAGTGCCTGTGTGCCAAGCGTGAGGCCCTGAGTTCAATTCCCAGGGGAAAAAAAAGGTCTAAGGTTGATTTTTCCAACCTTGTTAATAAGCATGTGCAATCTGATGCCCAAACTTAATCACTGAACCCAAATGACCATCTGAGGATATATAATTGTTCCCTGTGCTCTCGCCACTTTGTCTCTTTGTTCATTCTTGCATTGCTAAAATAATAGGTACAGTTAAGGGTACTTAAAAAGTATATCCTGAGCTGAAGGCACAGTTCTAGGGGTTTTTTGGTGGTTTTTTGTTTGTTTGTTTGCTTGCTTGTTTGTTTTGTTTTTTGTTTTGTTCTAGGTGTTAAGTCTAGGAGTTAACCTCCAAATGTATTTTGGGGCAGAAAAGTTTTCTTTCTTTAGCTTTTTCTTGAAAGAGTGCATTATACTTTCTCCAAGAAAGCAATTTGAATAAACACACAGGCAAACCATCTAGCTAAATAGCTAGGAAGTAGTTACCATGACCTATTGTTAAATTTCAGTGACCTTTTCATGCTTATGCTGCTTGTCAGCTTTGTAGCATTTGAAAACATTGAACATCTTTACTTTCTTTTTTACTTTCTGCTACTTTTCCCTCTTCATTTTAACTTTTGCTAGCTCTTATCTCTTGTTAGTTTCTTAATTGCTCACTAATTTCAGGAATCTGAGGCCTCAGTTGAAATAGATTTAAATTTCAATCACAATACAATAAAAACATTTTTGAGGCACCTATTATATACCAACCAGATGTTTATTATCTCCTTTAATCTTTAAGATAACAGTAGTAGTACTTATTGATGAATAAATAGAAGATTAGAGTTAAGTAAATAGCTCAACATCACAACTGAATTTTTTTGCGGGGGGAGGGGTACTGGGGATTGAACCAAAGCCCTTCACACAGAGCTACATCTCTAGCCCTTTTTTTATTATTAAATTTTGAGACGAGGTCTTGCTAAATTGCCCAAGCTGTGCTCAATTTTGTAATCCTCCTTTCTCAGTCTCCCAGAGTGCATGGTATGCACCACCATGTCTAGCTGGCTTCATTTATGTATTTATATACATATGTAATTTGCAGGATGAAAGATTGAACCCATCTGTAGCCCTTATTTTCTTTTTTTTTTTAACCTCAAATTTTTTTGTTTGTTCTTTGTTTTTTGAGACAGACTCTTGCTATGTAGTTCAGGCTGGCCTTGAACTCAGTATGTGGCTAAGGTGGCCTTCAACTCCTGCCTCAGCTTCCTGAGTGCTAGGATTACTAGTGTGCTCTACTGAGAGTACTTAAAGCTGCTAATTTTCATGGGTTACTATGTGTCAGGAACTGTGATGAATATTTATATATCTTATGAATATTTTATGTATCTTATTTCACACTCAAAACTGTCTTTTGAGAT
>RJWT010044782.1:0-11724 GCA_004365215.1 Cuniculus paca
GAGGGTGGGGTTACTGTGGACAAGGAAGGTGATCTACCACACAGGTGACTGGTCCCCAGAAGTCTGTGACTCTCCGATTTCCAAGTGGCTTAGCATCTAGAAGGGGAAATGGCCAGATCTGCTCAGGTTGGATGTTGCTTTTTGTTAGCGAATATCTAAGTTGGATGTGCAAGAATCATAATAGTACCACTTTGTATAGAAGATTATGGGAGAGAAACAGTGTCCTTTTTTTCCTGTAAAATATCCAAGAATTGCTCAAAACTGTTTGCAAAACAGTATCTTTTGAAGTTATTGTTTTTATTGTGATAAAATATGCATACCGCCACCTGTGTTCACCGTTGTGTACTGCACTATTAACTCAGCCTCTTCTTCATAACGCCCTACCACCACTTTGTTTCCTAGTTCAGGACTTTGTTACCGCTCCTAGTGGAAACTTCAGACCGAGGGCACCCTCCTTTCCTCCTGCCCCAGCCCTTGACAACCACCCATCAGCTCTGTTTGTATGTCTTTAGGTATTCTAGACATTTCATATAACCATGCAATACATTGTCTTTGTTATTGATTTCCTTCATTTAACATGAATTTTTTTTCAAGATTCAACCATGTACTATCTATTATCATTCCTTTTTCTATCTGAATACCATTTCACAATAGGGGAAAATGACATTTTCTTCATTCATTAATCTTTTCATGGGCATTTGAGGCATTTCCACCTGTTGCCTGCTGTTCACTGCTGCTTCAAACATTCATGCACATGTATTTAGGTACCTGTTGCCATTTCCTGTGGATCTATACTTCGGAATAGATGCGTGTATTTTAATAGAGAATGAGGCAAACTGAATACATAGTATGGGCATTGTTTTAGCTCACGTGAATGTTGGACTTCTTTTAACCACATTTTCCTGATTAGGCATGGCCCTTCTGCTTAATGCTTTACTAGCGCCTAGATAGCCTGGAATAGCGAAATGTTTAAGCTAAACTCTTCAAATGCTAGGGAAAAGTGTGGGAGATAAAAATATTTGATGTTCAGAATTGGGCTCAAGTATCACCAATGGCTACACGGGGCATAGGACTCTTGCAAATCAGAGATTGGAAAGAGTCCATGGGCAGGGAGGTGTGGTTTTCCCAGCCTCTGTGGCTCACCCGGAGCAGCAGAATGAGAGAACACCTTTTATAACGAAAAGGAACCAGAAGCCCTGGAAGACATCAAGACGAAAACAGCAAGGGGAATTCAAAACCAAGGTGGGGGCAGGGGTGCGATACGATATTCAAACAGATTTGAACATCATGCAGGGGGGACAACTAAAACATGGAATCTTTAGGAACATTTTGAGAAAATCCCAGAAGACCAAGAAGCTCACTTGGGATTCTCTAAAGCCTGTACTCACAGAGAGAAATGGGATACTGGAGCCTTTGAAGAGCAATGACTCAGTGTTTTGTTGAAGTGAGGGGACAGGGTTGCATAATTCCAGTCTCCCCAGCCTAGGCACAGGGGACAGCACAGTTCCACTGCAGAGAGGAAAAGGGTACAGAACCGCCACATTCTTTACCTAAAGGTGATCAGTGTTTTAGGAACTTTGCATGTATTAAAAAATTTAATCCATTTTCAGTCTGTGGGACAGGTACTTTTATTTTAACTATTCATTTATTTATTTATTTATTTATTTATCTTTTTGAGACAAGGTCTCACTGTGCAGTTTAGACTAGCCTTGAGCTCACTTTGTAGTCCAGGCTGGTCTCGAACTTGCAGTGATCCTCCTGCCTCAGCCTTGTGAGCGCTGAGATTATAGGCGTGTGCCACCATGCCCGGCTTTAATAATCCCTTTAGAGACACAGAAATTACGGCATAATAAGAATGCGAAGTTGTCTAAAAGTGACCCATTTAGGAGGAAGACTCTGAATGATGCATAACAAGACAGTTTTCCAGTCCTAGAGAAAGAAATGGGAAAGAGGGAAGCCAAATACAGTAGAGCATCTAAGTATGAATTTTTGCCTTTGATTATAGAATATTCTGCTATCAATGACTATTTGGAACTACTTTAAGTGCAGGTAAAGAGAAAAGCAGGGTTTTAAAATATATTTTGTTATGTAGCATATGAGATTGCTAACCTACAGCATCCCTATTCAACTGTCATCATCTACGTATCCATCTACATATACCTGGCTATAATATATTAGTCTCTGCACTGTTAGGACTGCTTTGAGCAGTGCTAGTATCAGGGAAGTCTTTTAAGAATTGGTAAGAAACAAAAATAAATCAAGGAATTTATTATATTTTTCAACTTATCAAGAATTCTAAATTGATTGTTTCATGTGATGACATTTAACAGTTGATACATGAGCGGATATCATCATTTTTACTCTTATTGTGAGCATATCTGGAATTTACCATATCTTTGAAATTTATGTTGATTCAATGTTGGATAATTTAGTCAAGCAACAGGAAGTCTGAGAGTACAGAGATTTTATTGGTTATAAATTTTTAGTTTGGCAAAGGCTCTAATCATAGGGTGTTATATCTAGAAGGCATGAATGCTGTCATTTAAAACATGAAAGAACTTTGATTCATAATTGTAAATCCGGTTTTTAAATAGTAATGACAGAGATTAGGACAGGATGCCAATCATAAAATGGGAGGCTGCATGTTTCATCCACGGAGAGTTATTTCATCCCCGAAGTTAGCCTCTACGTCTGCTTCGTTTTCTCTTTAATCTTCCTCATAGAAGTGACGTGTTGTGTGAATAATCGAGAAAAAATATCTATACACAATTGTGAACTCTCAATACCTTTATTTGGGATCAGTAAGTATATTTCTTTCCTCAAACCCTGTAAGATAAAAGATCTTTATGAAACCGATTTTTATTAATGAGTGTATTTATTTAGAAACTCAAGAGGATATTAAAATGAAAAAAAATGCTATTTAACCAATAGCAGCTTTGGTTTTCTCACTAATACTCTGAAATGTAGCCTTGTGTTTGCTATAATACCTGCTTCTGTGAAATTGGCATTAGCTCAGGGAGACAGATATTTAAATTTAATGTTAATATTCCAATCTTTAAAACAAAGAAAATTAGTCCTAGGAAAATCTAGAATAACTAGAATAACTAATCCCCTGCAGCAATTAGTGGTGTATCTGGAAGTCAATCTTAATATGCAATTACTAGATCAATATTAGACTTTTAAATAAAGCTCACGTCAGATGTTTGAGTTCAATTTTATTTGAAACTTATGGCAAGTGAGATGAGAGCAGGAGTGCTGGGCACATTCTCTCTACAAAGTGTCCATACCAATTTTTTGTACAATACTTAAAAGCATACTCAGGCTGCTGGTGTAAATGCACGTGGAAAGAGGAGATAGAGAAACACTGTTTACGTTTGCAAATAATATCTTGGGAATCTTGGACCTGGTTGTTTCTCATTTCCACTTTTGCCATTTCCACATCTTAGTTCTTCCAATTGCTGCTGCAAAAGCCCTTGTAAAATAGTCTCCATGCACATTCTCAATCATAGCAGAACCTAGAAACAATGATCTCCCCATCAACACTTTTGTCTCCAAGTGCCTCCTAAGCAAGCTTCACAATGGTTCATACAGCTAATTCGAGAGAAAATACACTCCTTAATAGCTTGATTTGATCTGGGAAAAGAGTACAAAATTGATATCTGAGCAGAATGGCTTTTAGAATCAGTGCATCACACTGGCAGTCCATTCACAAACACTGCAGGCCCCTTGACGCCTCCGTAAGCGGCTGCAAACACAAATTGGATTACACCGTAGTTGTCATTTAAACTCACAGTGAAAATAGTCTGATAAATGTCAGCCTGCCACTGGGCTGCTTAATTGTTCTATTTTTCCATGAGCCAACGTATAAGGTTCAATTTATTCACAATAATGTTATGGAAAAACAAATACTTAGCAAGTTATGATTAGAATCCATTGCATATAACAATAGAACTTTAATATCAGTGACAGTTTACATGTGATGTGTGGAAAACTCAATTTGAAGATAAAGATGGTCTGAATTTGAGCTTGCTGGAGTTTTAAGAATATTTTAATAGCACTGAAATTACTACTTGGTACATTGTGTTAAAATATGAAAAATACTGAGATGTAATTGGGAAGAGTCATTTCACGAGATGAGGAAGCTGTGCAGCTTGCTAATTACCTCCCTAGATGAACACTCGGGGAGGAGTTGGCCGCAGGAGGCCTAGAGCACTGCAGGGAACTGAGCAGATACCTGTGCAAAACGAGAAGGTTGGAAGGCGCCAGTAAGGGTTTTGGCTGCCACGGCTGCCACAGGGAGCTCTGGGGCAAAGAGGTTCTTGAAGAAATATTCCATTCTTCAGCCAAACAGCGGGACTGTATCCACCCATGCTTGGACCTGGGCTTCCCTCTCGGAAAACCTGTAGCCTTGGACTAAGCAATTCTCCCAGAATGAGGGGATTCCTAGTGTGAAGAACATCTGGTCAACCTTCAGAAGCTAAAGTCGACCTCATAAGGGTCCTGGGTGTGGTGGGCCCATAGCAGGTACCTGGGTAGAGTCCCACACTGTCCACTCCTATCTGTATAAACCATCTTTCAGTGGCACTGGGTGCAGAGTGGGATTCTAACACACAATTCACTGAATGTACTCACAAGTCAGATCGCTGCCAGGCCACAGGTGAAGTCTAACTCTCAATAGCGTGGAGAATGTTGGCTGATACCCACCCACTTTTTTGTGACATAGTTCATATTTCCACGGCTCAGGTGAAGCCTCTTTTTGACATGTGTTCCATAGTCTGGCTCATTAAATCATAGGAGTCCTGCCCTTGTATATACTGTACGCATACCTTAGGTGACATCTGCAGGATTCACCACAGGTCATGCTCTGTAAGGCTGAAGTTCAGAGCACAAGTCACATTATTCCATAAACGTCTCAAATGATTCACTGGACTCAGCCTTGGTGTGACCACCCCTACCATCTCTGCTTCATCAACAGCTCCAGATGCAGTACCTAACTCCTGATTGCAAAGCTGCCCTCTTCAGCGTTTCTTTTTTCTGGTTGCAAAGGAGAAAGGCATGCATGCCAGTGGTCTCCCAAGCAGAAACCTTGAAACATGGACCATTAAAGTGTAGAAGCTGGCTAGTCCTTGACCACAGAAGTGCTAGTGCTAAGACTGATTGGTGTGTGAGGTTTTGAGGCTGAGACAGGATTTGGAGCTGGGGAAGAAATTTGCAAATAACATGTGGGACCTCTCCTTGGAAGAAGGCTGTGGTTTCAATCAACTGCATTAGTTCTTTTACATTTTGCTTTCCCACAAAGAGGTATTTACTTAGTTTGGAGTAAACACAACACATCCAATATCACATCAGCCTTCTATGTGAGGCCACCTTATGCACTGTGGTGCTTGTCCGTGGCCTGGATTAGGGCTGCAAGCATCTGTAGGATCACATGTTCCTGGGAAATCTGGGCTGTGGCCTGGGACGTTTGGGGGGGATGGGGACAAGCGCTCCTGTCCAGTAGGCACCGGAGATTGCAAACTTCTTGAAGACCGTGCTACACTTGTTCCTCTTTCTTCTCTACCCCTGAGCATTTTGAAAGCTGTGCATTGGGGACGTGTTTGTTTACTTGTAGGGACTTTTTCTTAATGCTTTTTAGCTCCTCTTTCAAGTGCTGAGAGCCCTTGAGAAAACATTTTGCTGGTGTTGGGAGAAGAAGAAGTCAGGTATCCCATGAGTCTGTGCACCTGTGAATGTGCCCTAAGTCCTGAGTGCCAGCTTGTCTAGAGGACACAACGCTGCCTATAGCTCTACAGCTCAAGCAGTGAACTAAATAATCTTGCAAGGTCTCTTTCAGCCTAATGACTTTTCTTTAGTGTTTTCTACTCACAGACGAAAGATGATTCTTCGAGCTGTACTATTGCCTGTTTGTATATGTGAACGTTAATATCTGATGCATGACGAATTATGCTTTCTAGCTCGGGCCCAGGTGTAGGTGGCCCCTTCATTATCAACAGTGGTCACACTGCCGCTCTGGCCTCCAGGGTCAGATGCTTCACTTCAGGGTTTTATAGTAACTTTGAACAAAATATGCAGCAGCTTTCATGAATCGCTTCAGGTCAGGGACATTGCTGCTACCTCATGAGAATCACTGGGGTGATGATTTCCTGGGCTCTGTCTTCTTGCATTAACCTTGATACTTGACAGCAGGGCCATACAGGCAGTGAGAGATCCTTGAGATTTGTAGTTGAGGGATGGAGAAACAAATATTCCTTTTATTCTTGTTTCCACTCTTTTTTGTGAATATGGTAATTGCCCTAGCTCATTGTGGAACACCAGGAAAAGATAGGGAATTATCTGAAAAGAGTAATAAATGATCTATGATCCCATCAATTAGAAGCTGCTTTCACTGCTTCATCCTATGACATAGTTCCTAAAATTACTGATGTATCTTAGTAGAACATTCGTGTGGACACGTGCGTGACTGATGGAAACTTGTACTTGAAAGATGCAATTTCGCTAGACCCTAGAGATATTTTTCATCTAAAATTGAGTAGGTCCAAATCGAACTCCCTGCTCCAAAGATTCTATGTCTCCCGTACTTGCTGCCAATACTGAGACCATGTCCATCAGTCAGACCATAAAGGTCATCTCACCAGGCCTCTCCATCTCTAGGTTGCCTCCCTTCTGTCTTCCTATTTACTCCTCTTCAACTTTCTCTTCCTCTTCAGCCTAACATTCAGTCAGTTACCCTGATGCACCAGAACCAGGGTAGCACAATTTTAAGTGCTTTGTCTTCTGCCTGTTCTGCCTCCCTGAATATTTACTTCAGTTTGCTGACAAAAAAGGTAAATTATTTAAATTAGGAACAAAATTAATGACGGCAAAATAATGGTAGCATTTCATTATTATTAAAATAGTACATGGTCACTACCCATTAAATGATATATGACTATTGTGCTCAACAGAAAATATTATTAATTGTAAGCAAATGCTTTACATAACTGTATCTTAGAAGTAGGTGGTTTTAATAAATATTTGTATTTGGGCGATTGAAATAATATTGCTGTATGTGAAAATATGCTGTTAAATTTTCCTTAATCAAGTTAATCCCATTATGGGAAACATCATCTAAAAATGCATTTTGGAATATTGGCTCAGATTCTACACTGTGTGTTGAAACACTGTGTGTTAAATCCCAGGTCTGCAGCTAACTCGTTATGCATTGCTAGGCAAATTATTTTACATCATTGCTCCTGAGTGTCCCCGTTGCTAAGGTAAAGATAGTGGAGATGAAATATGTGTTTACAGGATAGAGTCTTTGTGTGAGTCGAACCTGTAAACACGTTGATAGAACAAGGCAGTTCACTCTGAATTTGGCCCACAATAGACAATCAGGATATATTGATGCTCTTACTACCTGATGATAATTTATAGAATTCAGAAGGATGCATTCAGTAACATTAAAACTGTAGATATTCCACAAGCAAAATGTACTATCTTTAAATAAACATTTGCAAAGATATTCAGAGTTTTCCTGTTGACTATTTAAATATATATCCAGTTGATATCTAAGAAATGATATAGTAACAGAAGTTGTGTCACTGCTAATAACAACAGAAATGAGATATGCTCTATACCACATTGGGTCCAAAAGGGTTCACTTCAGATTGTAGCTCCCTCCATTACCCCAGTGGTCAAACAGCTTACACCCTGGGCCTCGGTGTCCTCCTCTAAAGAAAAATCGCATAGACCCTAAATTCCCATGAGCTGGTCTTTGTCAGTGAATGAAAATTAGGTCAGAATTGTCACTAAAGAATTGATAGTTATTACTACTCTTTAAAATAAAATGGTTTGCTTTTTCATCTAAAATTATTTAAAAAGTTACCATGCTCTGCTATGAATCATGGCCATGTTTTCAAATAGTTGATCTGATATCCACTAACCTATTTTTATTCAAATAAGAAAGAGTAAGAAAGAAAACAAACACGAGTCCACTTCACGGAGATGTTTTTGCATTCCTACACCCAAGCTGGCACTGCCTTCTGACACCACTAGACTCGTACCACTCCCTGGACTTTTTCCAATGAGATTCCACCCGGGACGACCTTTAAGTAGGTAGATGAGGGCACTAAGACAGGCTTCAGCTGTCTGGGGAAGAAGTCAGTGACAATACAGATAAATAATTTACTTTAATGTAATTTAGTTCTGAACTTGACTTCTAGAATAAAAGAAGAGCTATAATTTATTAATATTTATAGTTGGAGATCCCATCCTTCTGCCCATTTAAATTGTTTTCATTCTTTCTTTGGCTGTGGATGACTCTGCTTCACATATTATAATGAAATACCTCATGTAATTAATTTTCATGGAGAAAATGCTTAGCTCATTATTCTAGAAGTTCCAGGGGATGATTAGGTGGCTGCAAGTCCAAGGCCCAGGCAACACATCAGGGAGGGAACATGGTGGAACAGGCTGCTTAAAGCCCAAGGCAGGAAGCAGCCAGCTTTAGAGAAGGAGGTCTTGGCTTCTTGCCATGGACTGTCCCCAGTGATCTAGCACAGGCTGGTAAGTGCCAACCCCCAAGGACCCCACCAGCTCCTTATAGAGCTCCTGTGGTCCAGACATTACCATATGAGAAACAATTATCCAAAAACACCACAAGGAAAAACATTTTGGGTTATGGAAGACATTTCGTACACACAGTACTCAATTCCCTTTAAAAGTTTGCCACAAAATAACGACAGAGGACAATTTAAGACAAAATCAAAATGGATCACTGATGGTTTTTTTTCCCAAGACATTGAATCCTTGGGACAAGTTCCACAAATTTATCTCTACGAAATTAACTGTAAAGTAAGTCATATCTTTGAGATGATTCTGCTGTTCCATAAAGATTACACAGGAAAACATATTGGGGAACTGGGTAGTTGAAATTTTCCAAAACCATACAATATTTGATAATTTGATTTTTTTTTTGAGACAGGCTCTTGCTATGCAGTTCAGGCTGGCCTTGGGCTCACTTTGTAGCCCAGGCTGGTCTTGAACTTGCAACAATCCTCCTGCCTCAGCCTCCCGAGTGCTGGGATTACAGGAGTGAGCCACCATACCTGGCTAATAATTTGATTTTTATAATGTATTAGTATTTCAAAATTTCAAGTTCTTTAGTAACAAATCTGGTTTATTACCATTATAAACATTATAAATACTGATATGTCTATCTGATAATAAGGTGATCTTAGTTGACAAATCATGTATTATAAATTTAGCATTTACTTGAGCCTGGGCACCAGGTCTATGACATCTCTAAAGAAATCTTCTTCCATCCCTGCTTTCTCTTTGCTCACTTGCCTGTTACCCAAACCTCACTTTCCCAGTGTTGCAGTCAGGGTTTACAAGGGAAGCAATTACACACAGGACATATAATTTATAGTCTTATTTTATAATGGTCACCCAAAAGGTCAAATACAAAAGAGTGAAGGAAATCTGTCTGCACATCAAGACCCAAAGAATCAAGCTGAGGGTCTAGATTCCATGGCAAAATTCAGCACGAGTCCAGTTGAAGACTTAGAGCCCAAGACAATGTCCCCTATGAGTCCAGCTGGTGGTCAAGAGCCCACGACAATATCTCATGCTGGTCTGTTTCACGGATCCACACTGGGAAGCCCCAAAGGTCAGCAGTGGCAGCTAGAAAATCTGTATTAGCAGGACGAAGGATCTGTGCCAATAGGTTGAGGGTTCTGCACTGGAGCCAGAAGGCAAAGCTCAAAGTGAGGACCAGGGCTCTCCTGAAAAGTACCACAGCCATCCTTAGTGACAAAGAGGTCCCAAACTCCTCTGACGATGAGAACAGTCAAGTATGTATCAGGAAGCCAGCATGACAAGCTTCTCCTGGAGACTGAACAGAACACATCTTTCCCTCTGGAACCAGGAAGTGATGCTCAAAGCAGGGACCACGGCTCCGCCAAAAGAAGCCACAGCCATTCTCAGCGACAACAAGGTCACCAGCTCCTCTGACGATGAGAACAGCAAAGTTCATATCAGGAAAGAAACTCAACAAACTCCTCCAGGAGAGCCAACAGGAACAGGAGAACCAACAACACCACAGAGAACCAACAACAGCATGCTTCTTCCTCTCCAGTTCTCCCCTCGTCCTGGCAACAGTTGTCAGGAGGCCATCCACACTCAGTACCACGCTGATTCAGTTCAGCTGGTACTACAAGTTCACCACCAGTTATCAATCCACCGTGCTCAGAGTAAAGTGAAACGAGGACAAAGTCATCCCAGCCTGTGAGATCCCAGCTACTCTAATCATTTCCCCCTTTCCTTGTGTCTGTGGGGATTTTCATCCACCGAATGTTTCTCTAGGTGTAATATTTTAGAATAGCTTTATACTTCCTAAAGACCTAGGCTAGAAAGTAAAACACTTCACAATTGCCTGCTGATTTTTTCAAAAGTAATTCTGGATAACTTGGAAGAGGCGTTATTATTATTAGTCCAGATGGTTCATTATGTGCGAATAGTACAATTATTTTTAAAGCACCTCTTTATGGAGAGACAGATATCCCTGCATGGTCTAGAGGAAGAGAGGAGATCGCAGCCCTCGGGGACAGACTCTGCACATGCACCCACAGGACAAGGGACATCTGCCCTCACCCCTCAAGCTCAGAGGCCCCTGCCCAGCTATGCCACGAGTACCTCCGCTCGCTGTCATTGATCTGTGACTGCTTCTCTGCCCCCAAACGTGGTTCCTTCAGTTTAGACCCTTCATGCTGAAGGCCAAGGCCAGGCTCATTGACTCCACTGCTACATTGATTGGCACATTAAAGATGACATATGCAGCCACAGAGAGGAAAAATTCTCACTAAGCTTAGGCCCACCATTGCCCCTCTTACACAAAGAAGCTCATAAAAGCAGGCATGCAACTAGGCAGTCAATGTTTCCTGCAAGGTCGGCACAAAATCCCCCTCCCCTGGCTCTTCCAGACATTAGAGTCAAAGCACTCCGAGGCCATTGCTATCTTATTCCCCGTACAATTACTGCACCTTAATAAAATACACTCAGGGTGCTTTCCTAGTAAAGGGCAGTGTCTGTAATGCAGCTCTGTACTAATCAAAAGCAATTCTGGGCAGAAAACATGCCTTTTATGAATGTAGAAAATTTCTCTGTTCTAATCAAGTTGGAGCATGATGGTGGTGTTCTGTAGAGCTACAGGGCAAATTTTAAAAGTAATTTGCTGGCCATAAGAGCAATTCTTTATTAGAAAATAAAGCTCATTTAGATAACTTTGCTCTGCAGTGATTCAGGATGTGATGCTAAGTAAGTGAATTCTCCTTCACAAAGCACTACAGTCTTCCCTTCCCTGGACTTGGGACCAATAAATATGACTAAATTCCTGTGCATTTTTAGTGGTTCTTGAAACAATTATTATTGTCATTTATGATATTTAATTTATAGCTGTCTTCGACTAGTTGTATTAGATACAGTCATACTTATATTAAATTTTACTATATGCAAAAAAATGATTATCATTCCAGACACTTTTCGAAATGAAATGTGTCAAGAGTGAGGTATTGGTCTTTTCAGTGAATGCCTGACTCCCTTCTGTCAAATGGAACTTTATTTTTCCTCCTGTTTCTTTCTTGCAGTATAATTTTCATAATATCTAACAGAAGAATTTTAATTCTGCATTTAATTTTCAGAATGTTGAGAGCAAGCTGAGGGCATGGGGACTCATACTTGTAATCC
>RJWT010044783.1:0-11782 GCA_004365215.1 Cuniculus paca
CAGGCAGGCAGAAGGTAGAAAAAAGAAAGTAACAAGCAGCAAGCAACGAGCAAGACCCTCTTTCTATTCCTTATATCTTATCCAACCTACTCACCCTTAGAGAAGATAGCACTCACACCCAGGGTGAGGAACCCTTTATTCTACCCAAAATTATGCCATAAGAATCAGTAGACTAGTTTAGTAATCACACACCCTTTATCCCAGCATCACACACTCCAGATCTAGTCACCTCTAAAAAGTCCCACCTATGGCCACATGAGGCTTTGTGGGGGGAACATCTACACACATCATAACAGATGCCAAGTAAATGATCTAGTATTTCAGATATGGAAATTTTCTGAAATACATCTTATAATATGTTCTCAGAAAATGCACCAAAATATGTTGTCTATGTGGACTTGTATTGCTGTTGAATAATAAAATTCTTGAATTATTAATTTTTCTTTATTTTTCCTTTGTTATAGGTTCACTTTAATGGCTACATTAAAAAGTATCTTACCCATGTACCCTGTAAAAGGTTTCCTTTTCAAATAAGTCGAGACACTGTTACAAACAAAACAAAGCAAAACAAAACAGTATAACATTTGAGCCCTGACAGGAATACATTCTCTGATTATTTCTCACATCCACATAGACATTTACTTTGTGCAATTATGTTTCAAACTGTAATATTCAACCCGTAATGTTGGGAAACCTTAACTACATGGGATTTTCTATTTCGAAAGTTTCCTTTAAGAAAAGGAAAGTAGACAGAGAGAGAGAGAGACAGACAGACAGACAGAGAGAAACAGAGACAGAGACAGCAGTCAGTTCTCCTGGATCCCATGCCCTTATTATTTCCTTAAAATTTTGCTTTATGTACAGCCTTTATGTATAACAAGCCTGTATGATAACAGTGTTAATGCCATTATTGCTGTTTGACACATGAAGAAACTAGTCACAAAGTGGTGATATGCCTAAGGCGACACAATGAGTAGAAGAGAGAATTGGTTTCAAACCCTGATCTTGTCCCTGTCCTTAGACCTGTGTGAGCCTATTTTTCCCTTTGTAAAACCTTCGGATTGCTTGTAAAGCAGTGCCATGATCAGGATTGGCACATATGTCATGCTCATGTGATTAAATTATTTCTTCAGTAGCAGGTTATGGGGAAGTAGGGAAGGGCTCTGGCAAGCACATACTGACAAAAGATGTCTTCCACAAGGCATTTCATTCTTCTTAAAAACAATGCTTTACCTAGTATCATTTAAACTTCACCCTTCTTTTCTGCATTCTTCATTGCAAACCAGGGTTGGAGGCAGGAGAAAAGCATTCTTTATTTGTCAATAGAAAAATCTATTAAGTACACGGAAACCATTATATATTTTGTTTTTAGAATGATTTATTTATTATATTTCACTTGCAATAGATTCTTTGAAGTGAATTATAAAAATGCAGAACATATCATTGCTTCCAATACCCAAAGAAGGACATATGTATATTTATAGCTTCATCTCTTAATCACTCTAACAGTGATCCAACTAGAGTGGTCTCTCACTCTATCCAAAGGCATCAATTTTGTTCCCATTTTAGAGACATCTCACAAGCTGTTACTTGTAACAAAATAAGAGTAGGAAAATGAATAAGTCAGGAATAGTGATAATCCTTACACTTTTTGGTGTTGAATAGTACATTTGACTTTGAATTTCCTACCAACTAAGCAAAGAGAGATTATAAGAACAGAATTATGACTCATTATCCATTACAAAACTCACCTGAATTTCTTAGAAAAGATACAATTTTCACTGATGTTGAGATCCAGAGTGTTAGTGAGAGGGCAGGTACTCTTTGAAAAGAGTATAGGTTATTATGTAATAAACAGCATTCTCAGCCACTTCATCAACTCCAAGAAAAAGGTATCCATAGGGCTATTTCTTTTTTTTATTATTTTTTTATTTCAAAGTGAGTATAACCAATCAAAATAAAACAGAATACAGTCAATCACAACAAAACAATAACCATGATACATGACTTCAAAACAAGGTAAAGGGAATCATTAATGGCTACCATAATGCCTCTTGTTGTCTTCAAAATAACTGCCCATACCATCAGGCATAAATAAAATCAAACAAAATAGAACAGAATAAAGCCAGTAAAAAACAAAACAAAACAATGAAAGCAATACAGAACTTCAAGATAACAGTAAAACAACAGTGGCTACCATAATGCTTCTTATTATCTTCAGAGTAGTTGCCTATATCTTCAAACATAATACAGTCAAACAAAACAAAATAGAGTAAAATCAATCAAAACAAAACAATGAAAGCAATACAGAGCTTAAAAACAAGATAATAGGAAATTTATTTCTTGAGACATCTCTCAATGTAGTCCTTTGTTGTCTGTCATGTTGATAAAAGCAATCTTTATAAGACACCAAAAGAGTGTTCTTCTGTGACCTGGCTTTACTCAGATATTTGCATTTTTTCTCTCCAAACTGAGTTCTTTAGAAATAAATAATGGTAAGGAACTTAAGCTTCAGCTTCTGTTAATTAACTGACTTATATATACTGGCCATGAGTTTTTAAAATAGCCAATGATCTATATAATCTTTTGCCAGTAGAAAGTTTCTAAGAATCAAATCCTGATTTAGTAACAGAAATAATAATAGTCTCAAATAGATATTGTAAAGATCAAGTAAGATGATATTATTATAATATTAATAGGACTCATAGTAATACATTGCTTAACAGACATTGAGCCATTTCTTGGTGAGAGACATTGCTAATTTCTTTATTAACATTATCTCATTTAATTTTTACATAAAAATTAAAATATTCATATTATTATTGCGCTAATTTGAAAAAATAAAAAAAACTTACTAAGATCACAGATTAGGTACATGATGTAGTCAGAATTAAACTGCAGGTGGGTTGAATTCCAGAGTTCTTACTCTTTATAGTTAATCATATGTGCTATTCAATAACTGGGTTAATTATATCTTAATGAAATCACAACCTAAAGTTTTATTAATCAGTACAAGATTCATATTATCAGAATACTTTTAAAGAAAGTGTTACAAGGCTGCAGGATTTTATTTAGTGCTACCACGCTTCATCCAATTTAAGAAGCTGTCAACTGTAAGATACACCATTACTTTAATTATTACTAAGAAAAGAAATACTTGCCAATTAAACTATGATACAATGCTTTCTTAACTATATTTAATTTTTATTTTATATTCATTGAAAGATTTCTTTTAGCCTTTTATTCTCAGAGATTTCTTTTTCACATATCTTCTTCATAAAAAATACACATGAAAATAAAACGTTAAGGTATTTTAAAACCATTTGGGAGTAAATTCTTCAGAATTACACTTGACTCAGATCTGTCAGTAGACACATTTTCCATACAGCACCATCTTAAACCTTCAAGAACATGATGAGGTAGTCTTTCTTCAGAGCAAACGCTATCATTTTTTGTGTTCTCTCAAGTCACTGACATATTGATAAGTTTTGATAGGTATACTCAGGCCATGTCAGTGGGTCATGACTGTCACAGAGAATGAGAGATATGCTTGTATTTTGAGGATGTTTAATAAGGGTGGGGGAAATGTGTGCCTTAAAATTGACAATTAACTTTGTTTTGATTATGTGTGTGCTTTCGTTGGCTTTAAATGCTAACAATTTCAAAAAGGATTATCACTGTAAGTTTCACTTATCTTAATTATAATAATTATTAACTATACATATAATTTTCAAATATAATATATATATCCTCTGTTCACTAACTTAATTTTTTTCCACATGCATAATTCATTCCATGATTCCACTTGGTTTTATAACTGAGGTACCACTATAGGATAAAAGTACTATAGTACATTTTTCATTCCTAAAACCATGTAATAGAATTTTATAAGATACTTTTTATAATAAGACAAATAATAGAAAAAACAGGCACACATATTAATTTCATCCTTCAAATTAATATTTTATGTGACTCTAAACAAGTTCTCAACTGTAATATCAAAAGAATTACTGCATTTTCTCCAAGAGTACTTCCTACCCAAACAGGATTAATTCTTTAATGCTAATAGGTGACCTGACACTATGTGCTGATTATTTCAAATATAATACTATGTCTTACTTAGTTTTCATAAAATTCTGCTTCTATATCTATGTTATAATCCTGATAACAAATCTCCGAGTGTTAACGAATTAACTCAAGAATTGGCTAATGGATAAATCAATTTTCTATTGCTCAGACACAAACCCTAACACTCACAATTTAAAAGCGAAGAGGTTTAATGTGGTTATGGTTTTAGCGGAGCCGAACACATGATCATAATTCTGCCTAATGCAATAATTCCTTGCCAAAAGTCTCAACAGTCCAGCATTTTTTTTCAAAAGTCCAAGTCTAAGTTCTTCTGGGATTTAAGGCAGACTCTTAACTGTGAACTTCTGTAAAACTCAAAAACAAGTCACATAATCCAAAGGTACAATGGCACAGGGTAAGCATTTCCCATGCAAAAGGGGTGGGGGATAAGGAGATAGAAAAGAATTAGTCCAAATTAGGACTAAACCTACCACAGTAAGCATTAAGTCCTGTAGCTCCGTATCTGGCATCCAGCACACATGGTGGTGAAATATGAGTTCCAGTGGGGTTGAGCAGCCACATTACTGTGGCCTTGCCAGCAGCCCACACAGCCTCTGTCTTGTGCACCTTCATTCACAGCCTGCATCTTTCCTCTGTGGGTGTTCCATGTTCTGGCATCTGTGACTTCCAGGGTCTCTACAGAACCTTTGGCTCAGTTCCACAGTTTCACACATGACCCTCTCACTAATTCACACATTTTCTGGCCTACCAGGTCTTCCTTTGAATTCTGGGTGGAAGCCTCCCTACCTGACAAGTTTTGCTTTTCGCATGCTAGTGGAACCATTATCTTGAGGCCAAGATCTACTGTCAGCAGGAGTAGCCAGGCCCCCAGGATTATGGCTGAAGGAGCCCCTGGATGACTTGGAAGCCAGTTCCTTCTTGAGTAGCATCCCAGGGTTTCTCTTATCAAATGAAAGTTTTACACTTTTGCTCACTTGTGTTTGCAACAAGTGGGATATTTCGATTTCCAAGATTTCCTTAAGGCAGCTCCCTTATTCCTCTCTTTATCTTTCCCCTTCTTGTTTTCCTTCCTCCTTTCTTTCTTTGTTCAATGAAAAAAAAAACCCAAAATTTCATAACAAAATAATGGATAATACACTGTTTTATTACCTTCAATGTAGTTACTCTGAGTACAAGGTATAAGCCAAAAAGATTGTTACAAAAAAGAAACAAACAGATAATAACACAAAACTTTCTTTTCAACATACTATGAAGTGAAAATTAAAGCTACACTGAGATACCATCACACCCAAGAAAGAACAGCTAGTGCCAAAAAATCTAATAATGAATCCTTACTGAGGATATGAGGACAAGGACCTCATTTACATTATGGGTAGGAATTTAAACTACTACAACCACAAAGAAGGCAGCTTTCTTCTTGTCCCTGCTCAAAGTACTTGGTTGTTTTTTAATCGTGGTAATTTCTTCAGCAACAATATTTCTTTTTAGCAACTTCATATACAGTTCCTTTGGATACAAAATTTAAATTTTGATAACTTTTCCTGCTCTGCTTTTTGCCCCTGATTATCATTATAAATTTGGCTTAAAGCAGCCAGCAATATCCTCATGCCACAAAACCTGAATGTTGGGCCTTTTTGAAATTTCATTCCTTAAATTAGTTCACCACCCTATCATTATAAATTTGGCTTAAAGCAGCCAGCAATATCCTCATGCCACAAAACCTGAATGTTGGGCCTTTTTGAAATTTCATTCCTTAAATTAGTTCACCACCCTAATCTAAGTCTTCCATTAAATCTTAGCACATGGTCAAAAGTTAGACACAAATTTCTGCCAGAGAAAAATACACATGGCTTCTTGTCCAGCTATTGATGGAGTCCTTGTTCCCAACTGAAACCTCCTGAGCCTGCCCTTTACAGTCTGCCTTCTGATATTATGAGCTCTGCAGAATCACTCATCAGGCTATACTTACAACATTAGGATTTTCTAGCTCACATTTCTGAGTAATCCAACCCTCTTCTGTAAGCCAGGTTCAAAGTATTCTAAATCATAAATTGTCAGTTACAGTCACGATGACCCCACTTCTGGTACCTATTTCTCAGAATTAGTCAGCTTTCCTATTGCTGAGGCAAAGTATTGGACATCCACAACTTAAACATGAAAAAATTTAATTTGGCCCATGGTCTCACTGGATTCAATCCATTATTGACTGGTTGCATGACTTTTGGTGGAAGAGGATGGCAAAGCAAAGATGCTGAGTTCATACTGGCAGGGAAGTAGAACAGGGGAACAGTTTCTGAAAGGAAAGGAAAAGGGATCAGATATAGGACCCAACATCAGCCTCTGACCCATGCTGAAACATTCAGAAGTGGCTTCCACCCATCCAATCGGTGGACAAAATCAAGCTTAATTATCATATTTCTAAGGGGGACGAACTTAGATTCTGAGCATGTGTTAATTGGATCAAATCTCAGGTGCCTTATATTAATTATTCATGTTGTGTTTTTCAGACACTTTAAAAATTTAGATCAGTAGAAACCAGGCAAAGATAGGCAGATGCTAGATTATAAAACTTGTACATTATGTAGTTTGAAATGCCAAACTCAAAGACTGCATGTTAATTTAATTTAAAAAACTTGTTGAGAGTTATTTTTTAGTCTGTCCTGAATTCTAGAGAAATAAAGATAAATCATATCAAGCTTTGTACCTGGGAAACTCACTGTTTAGTCAAATGCCTCTCAAAATATGGTTTTTGCATTTCAAGAATTCATTCATTATTTAACAGATATTAACTGAGATCAAATTTATGGTGGGAGTAAGATATAGTGAATTACTATAGAAGAGAGAGAATTAGTAAGAATTTTAATTCCTTCTCCTGGGTACAAGGACTGTTTTGCATTAGTGAGGTAGTATTGACTTTGATTAGAATGGGTTTCAGTAGAAATAAAAATAAGTTAAAGGGATATATATATATATAACATTGAAAACATTTTGATTAAGTCAAGGTTCTGAATTCTAGCTGTTGAAGGCATGGCTACATTGGGGAATTAATAAAATGCAGGAATGTGGGTATAATTGGAGAATTGGCCTTTTGATTTGAAAATGTCAAATGTTAAATATTTGTGAAATCTCTAAGAAAGACTAGACTTTGTGCTGTACAAGGCTGAAGTCCAGAAGAGAAGTTTGGGCTAAAGAGATACATTTTAGATTGCAACATATATATTATATTTAATGCTGCTATTTGGATGAGAAAACCTACAAACAAAGGTGAAGCTAGAAATAATGGGTTGTACAGCATTTAATCCTAGAAAATTTCAGTAGTTAGAGATTGGAGAGAAGAAAAGGGGCCCATACAGAAATGTGAAAACCAGTGGCCAGAAGTAGGTTGAAAATCAATAGCAGAATGAATCAAATCATCACTGAAGAATAAAAGGCACATCAGGTGCATGTGCAGTTGTATGACCAAGAAGATGACTAGTTAATGGTGGATGGGGTGTTGAGTCACAGGTTATTTTTATAATGATTCAGGGAAAAAAGTAGATTAATGCAGGAGAAAATCAAAAGTATACAATCCTTAAGCAAGTGAGAAACAAAGAATCCAGAAGATGCCCTCAGGATATTTCATAGGAAGGACACCCTTCATCCATGGTAACATGATTAGAGAGTCATTTCATGTTTCTGTTCTAGTTGTACAAACATGCAAATACTCCTGTCTGATAGTCTCTAAAATAGAAACCATTAGGTGAGATTGTCTTCAAAAATGCTAGTGACAGAAAAAGAATAATGGGAATCCAGAGATAGAAGAGGACCTGAACTAGTTCACATCAGAAAAGAATATTAGAAGCATACTTATCAGAACATCTTTGTAGAATTGTTGAGTAGTAATAAACAACTGCTTGAAGAATGAGCTCACAAATTTAAAATACATCATTCTACTAGGTGACTGGTTTCTTCCAATGATTTGGGAACTGGTTTAGGTGTGGAGATTTGAGTCTTGAGTCTGATCACATGAGAAAAGTAAGATGACTGATGTCACAGGAATTAAAGATGTTTATGGAAATAGCTATAATGTTGGACAAGAAAAGAAAAGAAAAACAGATGAGAGCTGATGACTCTCAAGTGGTAAGGGCCCACAGAGGGACTCAAATTTGCTCAAATGAGTTCATGGTAGTTTGGTGAGTGCTAAGTCCAACCTAGTACTGTTCATACCTAGTGGACACAGTTTTAGAGGCTTCACAAGTGTTACAGGGTAATGGATGCAACAAACCTCTGCTTGGTTTTCACCCTTCTCTGTGTCTGGACTACGTCCCGTTTGCAGCCTACACCTGGAGTTTTTTCAAAATTCATGCTGTCTTTGTTATGCCATAACCCCTATCTCTCCTTAGTACATTCTAGTAAGAGACCATTCACTGTTTTATGAAAACCCTGATGTCCTCTCCTAGCAATGCCGAGAGATGAGTCTTCCCAGCATGTTTTGCTTACTGAAAGTATTGCGAGAGTCTGTGTTCCCCATATCTTAATCCATATATATATATATTTTCATTCAGTTCTCTATTTTCTTCTTCTTTCTTTTTTGTTGGCCCTATTTTTAAAATTCTCATTCACTTCTGTTTAATTACCAAGTAGTTCATCTTTTGTTCCTTTATCACCAGATGAAGTTCATGATCTTACACTTCATTTTCTATTCTCAAGTAGCTAAACACAGCATTTTTCTAAATTAAGACAGTTTCCTTCTTAAGAAGTGCTGACCATTAAAAGATAATTTTGTACCCCATTTTTGTTAGTAAAGTTGTTCTTGGTTATTAATGAAAGAAAAACAAAACAGAACAATGATGATACTGAAAGTATACTGAGGTCTTTCATAGCATTTTATAAAGGAAAGTTGAAGAACAAAGTCTTGGCGGAATCCCCCAAGCACTCCTTGGGGAGATCTCAGAATTAAAAATTCAAGGAATTTCTGCTGAAATATTAACCTGAATATGTTTCAGAGTCAACAAAACTAGTCTTTTTTCCCTTTTCCAGTTTCATATTTTCTAGTCAGCTGACTCTGATTGTCCTGACTTTGGTCAAGTAT
The DNA here is from genome assembly GCA_004365215.1 of Cuniculus paca. Taxonomy (NCBI): domain Eukaryota; kingdom Metazoa; phylum Chordata; class Mammalia; order Rodentia; family Cuniculidae; genus Cuniculus; species Cuniculus paca. Next base: position 9,161 of record RJWT010044783.1, read on the forward strand.
AGAGAGCCCTTCCTGATCCTTGTCTCTGTCCAGGAAGTTTATATTTGTATTCCCATGGAAATGTTATTGGAATTTCAGTAAGTTAATTCCAATCTACCACTTACAGTGCAACCCATGGTGACAATAAAGACACTAAGACATATTTATAATTATGGGGAGCCATGGGGTCCTAAATCCAACCAGGATGAAGGTTCATTGGAACAAAGACCTCTACCTACAGACCAGGATTAGTTCATGAAGAAGTGAGTGGCTTGAGGATGACTATGAGAATGGTGGGAAAAACATGGGTACTGTGAGCTGGGCTAGGTGGGAGGTCTAAAAGCACCTCTGCAATATGCAGAGAGAAGGATGTGCAGAGAGACTAATCTGCACCACACAACTGAGGTAGCATCTAATGTTTTGGAGCCAGTGCTTCATTTCTGATCTGTAAACTTTTCTGTCCTGGGAAGACATAGCTTCTTATCTCCAGGCTTGATCCCAGTTGACAGCCTTGAGCAGTAGCTCCTCATCCAGTATGGCTCAGCCATGTTTTTTGAGACTCATGGGGTAGGGAAACAGCAGCTGTCAACTAGCTTCAAAGATTATACCTCAGCACCTCAGCTAGCCCTATTTACATTGCTTAAAGTCAATTTAAGGGATAAAGAAATGGCCTAGACAGCTCTGTATGTATCAGTACATGAAAACAGGGTCAGGTTTAGCCAAAAAGGAGATAATCGCTCATTATTCAAGAAGAGTCATTCAAGTGAACCTCCACAGTCAAATATTGACCAATGGCCCAATCAGTTCTGTCTGGAGCAGGACCGTGCTGAACAGTAAGGCCATGAATCTACTCCTGAGCACTGTAGAAACTTCCAGGGAATTCAGACTCACTGAGCACTCAGTAGCCAACCCAAGCAGCATCTTCCATACTGCTGCTCTTAGGACTAATCTTCATGGTAATGCTTCATTTGTTCAGAATACATTTACTAAAAGCATGGTCACAAATGGACCTTAAATGCTGGTATATAGAGACGAATAAAAATGTGTTTTCTGAATCTACTGGTATTACTGCCAGTGATTGAAGCGAGGAGCACCTTTAAGGCTTGCATATATTATTTAGGCAAGAAGATAAATTTCTCCTAGTAAGGACAGCATCCAAGAGACAAATAGCTAGAAACACTCACTACCTATTGTTTTAGATATCTCTGGAATATTGTGTACTTCTTTAGGGTTTTAGAATTGCTTCAAGAGTAGTCAATCAGTATTAGAAACTCACCACAGAAAGATATATACTTCTGGTTAGGTAAACCAAAACCCTTAGATGAGGCGAGGTGATAAGGTATACATTTTAAGTTATATTAGCCTGTTCCACTCAAGAAGTGATGTTATGTCCTTCCCTCATTTAAAGACCCTTTTATATTCATTTTTCCTTTCTATAAAAAAGGGTAGGCAATACTTCTAATTTTACAATTGCAGTAATTTGAGAGTTAAAAAGGAAAAACAAAAAGAAAAACATGTAGCAGCAATAGGATTAGCATCACAAAAATGAATGTGTACTGAAAAATTATGTCAGAAAATGTAATAAAAATTTTCTTTACATTTACACATTTTACTATCATCAGCATTCTGTGAGTTTAGTACTTTAATGATGTAGATATTCTTACTGCTTCACATTACAGATTTAGATACTAAAGTTCAATGAAATTGTAGAATTCTATGTCTTATATCTACTGAGTGGCAGAACCATCAGAACTAGACTCAAATATCACTTACTCCAAACCTTGCATTTAAAATGTTAATGTGATCTAGTCTTTCTCTCACAGATGTAGTCAACCTAAACCTTGCAAACTTCTTACCCTATATTTTAATGTTATATAAAAATATGTAAAAAGGAAGTTTTGTTGCCTATATACATTATGTTATATATTTTAAATGCCTATATACATTATGTTCTATATGTTATATATTTAAATATTTAATGTTATATATTCAAAACAATTCCTCTCCACTTAATGTGGCCTAGGCAAATCAAAAGTTTGGACATCCTTGTAAAGTGCGACTTACAAGTTGAAAGTTGGACAGGCCTCCTAATGGACAGCACAATGTGATGGTATTAGGACCAGGGTGTCTTGATTTCTGGATTCCATTATCATTTGTGTAACCTGAAGAAAGTAATTTCTTCTCCATATACTTCATTTTCTCCACTTTTAAAAGGTGAGGCATGAATAGACCTCTAAAAACTCTCCCAGTGACAAGATTCTATGATCCTACAAGTTCTCAGAGACCCTGTCCTCTGAGGAGTCTTGCTGTTCACAATACTTGAGAGAGGTCCTTAGAACTGATTATTGGAAACATAATTCTGTATTTCTGCTTCGTTGTGCTCTTTCCTCCAGAGAAAGATTTGCAAAGAGTACTCCTGTCTTGCCACCTGGCAACAGTTGATCACCTGGTAGATAATTATATCCTTAATGTCAGTGCCAGAGAGAGAGACAGAGATGGAGACAGAGAGAGACAGAGAGAGACAAAGATGCAGAGGTAGAGACAGAGAGGAACAGAGTCTGCTCTGGCTCTAGTAAAATGCATTCCATTTAAAATAATAAACTTCCATCAGCAAACTATTTAATACAGTACTTGCTTGGGGCA
>RJWT010044784.1:0-11725 GCA_004365215.1 Cuniculus paca
CCCTGGCCCTTATCTTTTTGAGACAGGGTCTCACTATGCCATTCAGGCTGGCCTTGAGCTCACTTTGTAGCCCAGGCTGGTCTCGAACTCACAACGATCCTCCTGTCTCAGCCTCCCGAGTGCTGGGATTACAGGCATGAGCCACCACGGCCGGCCATATATTATTTTTAATTAGTGTTCAATGACGAACATTTTCTATATCACAATATATTTTTAGTATTTAACATTATTTCTTACAATAGCTAATTTTCCAAGAAATAAATGCACCAAACATTTTTTCAGCCTTCTCCTATCATTTATTTACATATAGAGTGTATCTAATTCCTTGATTTTTGATGGTAACTTTATCACTTTAGTGCATGCAGTTAGCTTTTTCCTCCTTTTAGATTATCCCTTTAATAAATTTCCCCTATGTGGCCGAAAAGGAAGTGACAAATTGCTTTTCAAGAGGGTTGTACAAATGTACACTTCCACCAGCAGAATACAAGGGTATACAACCTTCCCTATTTGGGACTTTACTCTTGATTTTAGAGTTTAATTCCCTACTATTCAGAAAGGAATTATTTACTGCTGTGCTGATATGAAGATCTCTAAGCAATGAAACTAAAACCCACAAAGTGCCAAGCAGTATATTACACAATGGGTTCCAATTCACGTGGCATCAGTGTGTACATGAGTGTGTGTTCAGTCAACTTACACTTTCCATGTGAATGCAATTTCCTGGAAGACTACCTAAATTTCCAGGGAGTGGAATTGAGATGTGGAGTTGGAGTAAGACACTTCTTGTCATATGCCCTTGGGTACTCTTCAAATTTTTTGTCATAAGTTATCTGCATTGTAATTTAATACCAATTAGAAAAAAAGAAAGTAAACCATCTGAATGCAAGGCCATTGTGGTGTTTAAAAGTTCCAGTACTAGAGTCAGATGTGACTTTGAATCTTTGCACTACCATTAACTAGTATGATCCTGGATGAGTTCCTTAGCTTTTCTGAATTACAGTTTTCTGATCTAAAACAATGAAGAGGACAGTATGGCCTTGAGAGTTTGAAGCCTCTTAGGACCATGACTAGATGTAAAAGGACTCTGTATTTAGAAGTTACCACCATGCCCTTTTCAGGCCCCACACGGGCCACCAGAGCTTTGACATAGTAAACTTTCTTTTCAATATCTAACGCGTACGATCATGCATGTGCTATTTGCTATGGAGAAAACAGTAACGTGGGAACCACTTGATCACTCTCCTTGGAAGATGAGCAACTATCTCCACTTTGGATAAACTTGGCCCTAACTCCATGTATTGATGTATACAGAGAGCTGGCTAGGTCATTTCTTAGTCCTTTCAATTGGCTTTAAGCAATATAAATTGGGCTGGCTGAGGAGCTGATGTGTAATCTTTGAAGCAAAGTGACAGTCACCATTTCCCTACCCAGTGACTTCTGGAAAAACATGGTTGAGCTGGGTGATATGAGTTTCAAAAATAAGAGGCTATGACTTCCCAGGGCAAAAAAGTTTGTACATTAGAGCTGAAGCACCCATCCCAAAATATTAGACACTACCTCCTTTGTGTTATGCAGATTACTGTCTCTGTATTCTTTCCCCCTGATATCACAGAAGTGATCTCAGGACTCCTACCTAGCCCAGCTCAGGCCCTCTATTTCCCACCACTCTCACCGTCACTCATCCCTGAGCCATACCCCTCATAAAGAATTAATGAAACCTGAGTTGGGCCCTGGGTCATGGTGAATCCTTATCCTGGCTGGACTTAGGACCCGTTGGTTGCCCATAACTAGGTATATGTCTCGGTGTCTTTATTCTTGCCTTGGGTTGCACTGGAAGTGTTAGATTGGAATTAACATGCTGAAATTCCAGTAACTTTCTTTTGGGGCTATGAACTTAAACTCCCCAGATCTCTGCAAGAACCAGGAAGGGCTCACAACATAACAAGCATCTGACTTTAAGAAGTGACAGTAACCTGTTCCCTTTGCCCCAATTATTCCTTTCCCACATAAATAGGAAGAATGATACAGCTTCTGAGGAGCTGTTAATAGGAGAATATCAGAGAAGAATATCAGAGGTAAGTCATTAATTATTAACCAAAACAAAGCATATTGTAAATATTAATTCTGCAAAATCTCAGTAAATAAACAACACAGGACCAGAGTTCCTAACCGACATTCTGCGTCCCCTTCCTGCATGAGTGAACATGGCCCAGAGCACATACTTTATTTGGAATGTTGATATCGCTTCCTGCTGCCAGTAGCACTTTGCAGCATTCCTCATGACCGCCTGCAACAGCCAAAAAGAATGGTGTTTCTCCGTTCTAATGAAAGAAAAACAAAGTCAGTAATTGCCCCTCGTCATGGAATTAGATTACTTGAATAAGCATGCTTTCTCTCTAGCTTTTGTGCATTACTCATGATAATGGACAGCATTACTGAACATCTCTGTGTCAATTTATACTGCCATGGCTATACGCTTTGGCCCAGTCAAATTACACTGTAATCGTATAAGGTCAGAATTATCATCATCTTCATTTTACAGATAAGAAAACCAAACCTCAGCTGAAGAGTGGCAAAACTAGGAAGCAAGTCAAGCTAGTCCTGCACTGTTTACTGTTTTGCTGCCTCTTTTCATTGTCCCCGTCCCCTGTTCATACTGTTAACCTTTATTAATCTTTCCAGCAAGCATGCATTAGATATTAGATTGTATGAACTGGAGTTGGAAAGACAAATAAGACACAGATCTTGCCTACAAGGAAACAACAACTTGATAAGAAAGATAAGCTTGAAAATAAGGAGTTATAGTACATATATTATAAAACATACAAAATTAGAATTGTTTGTACAGAGTTCAGCTTTAATCTTTCCAAATGATTTAAATTGCTGTATGTTGATAGGCATGGTGACACACATCTATAATCCCAGTCCTCTGGAGGCCGAGACAGGAGGATTCCCATGAGTTTGCATCCAGTTTGGGCTATATAAGTGAGTTTAAGGCCAGCCTGCACTACACAGAGAGAGACTGTCTCTAAATAAATAAATAAAATGTTGTATATCATTTAAAAAACAACTAATTTTTTAAAAAGTGAACTCAGTACTCTAGTTTCCTGACACTCAGGATAAAAGTTAGAGTTTAGTTTACTTAAATCAAAAAAGAGAAAAAAGGAAATAACTGGTCTCACACAATAGCTACTTGGATATTTCCTTTTCCTCATGCAGACTCTCCAAATACATAAAAGAAATGTGGAATTCCTTCCCCATCTCCTAATCATTTCTTGTCTTGAATTTTATTCTTAATGGATGCATTTGGATACATCCATAAGGTTTTATTTGTAGCTCAAAAGGTATGAACGATCATGTTAACAGGGAGGCAAATTCATGGGACCAGGGTACACATCCCAAAAAGGCAGGAAAATTGTATCTCAGGCTCCTTTACCTGAGTGCCTGAAACAGCCCTCTACTTATAATGGAGTTTCTTCTCATAATCTCTCCTCATCTTTCCAGAAAAACAGATGTTAAAAGGCAAACCCAATGGGAAAATATTTGCAAAAAAAGAAAAAGAAAAAGAAGAAGAAGGAAAGAACTCACCTCATTAACATAACAATCTTTGACCCAATAATCTACCACTAAGAATACACCCAAAGGAAATAGGAATTCAAACTAAGGTTTATATACAAAGTGGTTCCTGACAACATTACCTAAAATAAGGAACAACTGAAACAAACTAAATGTGCAAGAGCTAAAGAATACTTAAATGAAGTCTGAGACACCAGTACAAACATATATGTGTGGGAACACAAAGGAAATCAGAAGGGAAAATTTTTATGCATACAAGGTAACCCTTTCCATATGGAGAAAATACAAAGCTGCCATTTACATTTTATTTTTCTCTCAAATTTTAAGTTTATATTCCTATCATATGTTTTACAATGTACTAACTGAATCATAAATCATTCCTATCATATGTTTTACAATGTACTAACTGAATGTAACAGGTTCATGCTTGAACTTTCTTTACTTATATGCATTTGCTACCAAGAATGTTGGTAGACCAGTGGTCTGGAGTATTCCACATTCACTCTAACCGATCTGGCAACAGTTTACAACAGGAAACAGCAGCGAAACTACACAAACATTATACACCTCACCCCCAAAAATAATATTATCACTGGACACATTACTGAGTACAAATGAAACATATCATGATCTGCAATTACACTTTATTGAACTTTACAAATTCTCTGCCCTCTCTCCAAAGAGCAGAAAGGTGAACGAATCACGTGCACACATTCCAGTGGTCAAGCACCAGAACAGAACAAAGCAGGCATAAGACTGACTTTCAACCCTGTGACCACAGGACTGGATCTCTACTGTAGTTGAATGTTTGTGTTCCTCTAAAATTCATATTGAAACTTAATTCCCAGTGCATAATGTCAAGAGGTTGTGAGGACTCCACCCTCATGAACAGGGTTAGTGCCCTTCTAGAAAGGCTTTGGGGGTCAGCTTGACACTTTTTCCCTCTGCCATGTGAGGACGCAGCAACAGGGAGCCATCTGGAAGCAGAGAGCAGCCCTCACCAGACACTGAATATGTTGGCATCTTGATCTTCTACTTCTCAGCCTGCATGATTATGAGACACAATCTCTATGATTTACAGATTGCACAAGCTAATATATTTTGTTATGGAAGCAAGAATGGATTTAGACACTCTGTATTGGTTTGTGAAGGCCAAGCATGCCCATAAATTATTCTGAGTGACTCATGTTCTTTTTCAGTTGCTTTGTTGTTGTTGTTGTTGTTCTGGTTTGGGGGTTTATTTCTTTCTTTTTTTTGTTTTTTGAGACAGGGTCTCACTCAGATAGTTCAGGCTGGTCTTAAATTCATTATATAGCCAGGTTGGCCACAAATTCACTACCATCCTCCTTCCTCAGCCTCCAGAGGGCTGGGTTTCCAGGTGTGCACCACCATACTGACTTTCTTTTTAAGTTTTTAACTTGTGACTCATAGCTCTCATTCAAGAAGACCAAATTCCTAGGTGATGACAAAAGTGAACAGACGAAGGCTCTATTTGGATCCTTGATCCTGAGTCCAGGTAAATTTTCCAGTGCATCTAGGATGGATTTCTGAAACTTTAACAACTGCTAATATGGCGTGTGCAGGGGTGTTTACAGGTCTTTCAGCTAAATTCTTATGGAGCTGGTTACAAGCTGTTTTTTTAAACTTTTCTGGGCTTTGTGCTACCTACAGCCTGTATGATGTATGTAATCTACAAATGTAGGCCCGTGGTCACTGTCAATGGTCAAGGGTAGGCAACATCTACTCCTGATAGTATGTAGACTATTACTCTATTCCTAATAGTATGTATACTATTGACACTGATGACAACTGTGGTCCGTCTCAATGAACTATGGTTGCACCCATGAAAATAATTAGCACCACATTTTACACAAGTGCCCACACTATACCCTGTACTAAGTGCATGGCAGAGCCTTCACATCAAACCTCACTGTGCCCTTCTTAGTCTATTTTACAAAGGAGGAAATGGAAGCTGACAGGAACTGAATAATGTGTCCACCATGTCCCAGACAGTCAGTGGTGGGTCCAGGGTCAGCCCCAGGCATTCAGGGCCCTGCTTTGAAACTGCATGTTCCGAGGCCCAAGGATGGAAGGACCAGGCTGATGGGCTTCTCTAGGCCTGCAGTGGCAAACAGAAACACCAAAATGACACCCAGGATTTGGAGGCAGATTTATTTTACAACAACAGGCACTAATTGAGATCGTTCCCAAAATATTGGGCCCTGATCGCTGGTGGTCGAGGGCTTATATGGGATAAGCAAGCAGGAAGTACAGATGCAGAATGGCTTGTCAGTGGGGATTGGTTCTTACAATATGTATCACAGTGACCAGCCATTTCTAAGAGACAAAAGCAACCGGAACTGGAACAGGAACTGTCACCTGGGCAACTAGGAAACTGATGTATACTGGCTGGGGGGTGGGGGACATCTTCTGTTATTGACCAAAGTGAACACTGATCTGTCCCAAGCACCACACACACATCATGGCCTTTGATTTTCAAGATGGTGCCTTCAATTGTCATTTTCATGACTACCAATTCTAAGCTATATATTGTTTCAGACTGAGATTCATCTCACAATCTGAGTCAATCAGAGGGCAGACTCAAGGTAGTGTTCATGGAGCATGTGTGTTGTGTCAGAATGGGTGACCACGGCCTAAAAGAAAGTCTCAGCAATGATACTGGGTCATTCTCTTAACAAACTGTCTCACGCTCACTTTTGATGGCAGGAAATCAAGGTTTTGGAGAAGTAAGTGACTTAGAAGAATCGAACTCGACATGAAGTTTAGGAATACTTAACCAATTTAGTTGCTTAAGCCAGACACCTTGCACACATCTGTAATCCCAGCTACTTGGGAGACTGTGGCAGGAAGATCAAAAGTTTGAAAACAGCCTGAGTGACTTAGGTGAGATCTTCTCTCAAAATAAAAACGCTTGAGTATATAGCTCACCACGTCCTCTGGGTTCACTCCCCAGGACCACCATCAATCAATCAATTTTAAAAAACTAAAAGTTAAAAACTCTTTCAAATATAAAGTAAATATTCACGTTTCATTTTGGTTTGGTTTGGTTTTTCAGAGACAGGGTCCCACTATATAGTTCAGGCTGGGCTTGAACTTGGGGAAATCTTGCCTCAGCCTCCCAAGTGCTGGGATTACAGATGTACACCACCATGCCTGGCTGAAAGTAAGTAGTACGGAAAGGCTTTCTGTGTGTCATATTTCAATTGGCAACATTATTGCTTCTTAGTGTTGCACAGAATAATGGTGTGCCTTCAACGCTATGGTATGTTAAATGCTTCTGAATGATAGCACTTCTTCCAGTATCTCCTATGAGAAGTATCAAGTTTAGAAATTATCAGAATACTCAGCTATGAAGCCTGAAAGGACTCCGTTCACCTCACTTTCCAAAGAACCAGCCCAAAAGGTCACTGACCAAAAGGATAAGAAGTGATGATCCTGACAGTGGACTCAGATCCACCTTCACAGCCACAGCCCCCTCTTCCAATCTCATCTGAATGTACCCCTAAAAGGCCGAGAGCAAACTCACTCCAACCTGCGCTACCTGCTCCTCCCTGTGCTTTGCAGCCAAGGACAGGAAACCCACCCTCGGCCCCTTCAAACCTGCCTAGGTGCAAGACGGACCCCATCCATCTTCACTGCGTACAACTCCTCAAGATCTCTTCTGGCCACAAGTCAAAGCCGACCCTCTCCGGGAGCACCACCTTTCATCATCTACCTGCTTTAGCCTTAGCTTCTGCATTTCCCAGTTCACCACCCTCAGCTTCTGTCACCCTGAGTGCATCAGCCCCAGGACACACATGCTCTTGCAAGCCTCAGTTCCTTTACCTGGTTCTTCCCACTGTCTGAAATACTCTACACTGGTGCCCTTCTCCTGCAGATGTCCATTCAGAGTCCTTCCTGTCAGGGTCCATTCAAATGCCACTACCTGGATAATAATCAAGAAGACTGTCATTTCTGGGAGTTTCCTGTGTCCTCATACCATGCATCTATAACTGCACATAGCCCACCATTATATATATATATTTGCATACCTGTATTGCCCTGTAGGCATCAAAGAGCAAATACTCCATCTATTAAACAATGTTTTTTTGAATAAATGAGTGAACAAGTGAATGGACAAAGTGCTGTGGGATACTTTGAAGGAAAATGTCAGAATCTTTTAATGTCACATTTTATACCCTGTGGCACCCACATCTTTGTTTTCCTCCAATTCCTTTTGGAAAAGCAGCTCCTCCAGTCCCCCCCCTCTTAAGTCCTGTGTCGAGCTGGAACGAGCACTTCCACCTACCTCATTGGTCTCGTTCACTTCTTGCCACTGAGTCAGCAGCACCTGCACCGCAGGACTGTGGCCGTGCATCGCAGCCAGGTGCAAGGCCGTGTTTCCCTCCTGCAACACAGACACACACTCCAGCCCCGCCCCATGCCTGCGAGCGCCCGTTCCCACACAAGCCGTCACGCAGGGGCTCTGGAAGATCCACACTGGTCAGATCTGCGGCCCGGAGCGTAGGCCATGTCAGCCACAGCTTTAAGACTTACTGATAAATTTTTAAGATTTAAAATTTTTAAAAATAGCTATTGGAACCAGAAGGAAACAAAAATCCCTCATGTTCCTTGTTCTACTTTTCCTACCAATTTACTAGCAAAGAGCGGACAGCCAAAGTGATGTCACTTAGCCTATGTGAGGGCAAACTGGTCAAAGAGGTCTGAGAGGTCATTTTAGTTATAGCCAAAGACTGTAAAGTGTGCAGAACCCTCTGCCCAAGCATCCACACATGGGAATCTCCTCTCACAAGACCACCGGAGATGCTCGTCTAGACATGGAAGGCTACTTTGGAGGCTTTCCCTCCCCAGTTACCTGGGACTGAGTCCAAAGCAGGTCTCGAGAGGAGAGAAGAGGGCGGGAGTTGAAAGTGGAAAAGTACAAGAGGCCAACTGGTTTCTAAACACTTATGGAGGAAAAATTGCCAATGAAGACAATCTATAACTAAGAGGGTAGATTGTGCCTGGATAGATCACAATTCCCTTTGTGGTTACAATTTAACAATTCTACTGTGGATCAAAATGTTATGGCCAAATGTTCACACCAACTGCTGCTTCTCATTTTCCCTTTCTTTTGTTTTCAGCAAAGAAATCAAAGCCCAGCTCACCTTGTCCTTTTCTGAAGTGTGCAGATTAAGGTATGTCAGTTTTTCTATCATTTCCAGGTGACCCCTCCCAGCTGCCAGGAGAAATGGTTTTCTTCCATTCTGAAAATCAAAGGCAAATTGTAGCATTTGTTACACACTTGGCAAAGAGCAAGACAACTGTCAAGGCTGGTGGCACTTCGAGGGCCATGAGGTGGACAAGGTGGTCCTTCTGGTCATTGCATTTCCAGGCCGCTCTTAGGGAAGGGAGATGACAATTCCTCTGGCTCCAAGCCAGATGCAGCTCTGGGCTGTCACCCAAAACTGTGGGCAACCGCGCACCAACATGGGTAGAGTTTCACAGCAACAAGAGAAGCATTGTTCAGAAGACAATCAGCCCAAGCAAATGCAGTGATGTCACCCACTTTCCATATGTGCATATTCCAATTGCTGTTCTTTCGCTCAGCAATTTACTGAGAAGCTACTATATACCATACTCTATCTCAGCATATCACACCAGCCTCACTGATAAAAAATGTTTGAAATGGAAATTCTCCAGGACTTCATATTTTTAGGCCTTCCTTGCTCATGCATATATTTAACTCCCCTGTTTAATAAGAATCAGTAAGAAAGCTCTTAGGAATGGCTCTGTAACAAACAGAATGGGGAGATGAACATTATCCAGAGACTACAGCTGGGAAGTGTTTAAATTTGACTCATTGGGAAATTCAAATGTAGAATTTTCTGATTACAGTCATTTCTCCAACTTGTCATGTTGCCAATGAAGACTGTATGTGCAGTAGCCAAAATGTCATCCAGAAAACTGAAAGACATAGAAAAACTTAACTTTCTAACTTGAGATATTTAAAAGCAAGCAAATGAAATTGGCGTGGAAAAATGGTGACAGACATATTTTCATTCATTAAAGAGAAGAAAACATTCACAACTTGGCTCAGTTATTATTAATCAAAAGCTTAGTAAGATGTCTGCAATGTGGTGGAAGAAAAGAAAGAAAGATTGAAGCACCTGCACTATAAAACCAGTCCTCAGGCCCGGCGTGGTGGTGCATGCCTGTAATCCCAGGACTCTGGAGGCCAAGCAGATGGACTGCCAAGAGTTCAAAGCCAGCCTGAACTATTAGTGAGACCCTGTCTCAGAAAAGAAAAGATCCTAAGTCTGAGTGAGATCAGACCTTCTGGTAATACAGCTTGATGGAAAGATTGTGCCCACTGTTAACTCACAGGTCTCCAGCAGCAGGCGAGGAAATAGAGCAAGAGAAAATGCTGAAATGGTAAACACCAAACAAAACTAGAAATATTTGCAGAGACTACATCCCCAGCCCTTCAGAGCCTAAAGGCTGGACTCTCTTCCTCCTCATGAAATCACTAAAAAAGGACAAAGCAACAGATGGCTTAGTCACAGCTTGCTGCTTGCAAATTAGGCATTAACTGGTCTTAAGCCATTTGGAAATGATAGACTGAAAATGATTGTGTCTTTTACAAATATCTGCAAATAATGACAACAGATAAAAATTTGTGTAAACAACTTGGGAAAGAGGGAACAAGGGACATTAATTATAGATGAGAACACTGGGTCACATATCTAAGTCACTCGTCCATGTACTCAACAGCTGTCGGGCGCATGTGTAAATGACAGACATTGGGAAGAGCAGCAGAGCAGCCAGGAGGGAAGACTGCTGCCCGAAGCGGCTCACAGTCCAGCAGGAAGTGAGCCACAAGGGCAAACGCAGAGCACTGCGGAGACTGAGGGCTGCTGCTCCATCGCCACAGAATGAGGGCAGAGGACTCAGCGTGGTGCTGTGCGTTTGGACCAGAGGCTTGCAGCACAAATGGGAGAAGCAGCCTTCAAAGCCTGCCAACCCACTGCATCGGGAGATGGGCACCTGCGATGTCCCTACGGGCCCAGCTCTACAGCTCCGGGTTCTAGGCTCTCCCCCTCCACAACTGCCTTGGCCACAGGGCTCTTCGGGGGATGGCACGGCCAGTCACACCAGGCCAGAGTCACCCAAGGGATATTTCCCCGGCACACTATTTTTATTCTCCAGTAAGCAGCTAAGCTGTCAGTACCCCTCCTTGCCACTGGAGAAAGAGACCCTGCCTGAGAGTGAAGCCTGCACGGTGGAGCGCAGGACTGAAAAGCAGAAAGAGGCAAAGAGCCCTGATGACGTCGCCTGAGCCCCTGGGTGCACACATACCTGAAGCAATTCACACCTAGGCTGAGAATGCCAAGCAAGCCCCTCTGTTTTTTCTTAAAATACCAGTGGTTTGGGTTGGGCGACGTGTGGTGGTATACACCTGTACTTCCAGCTACTCCAGAGGCCATGGCAGAAGGATCATGAATTCAAGGCCGACATGGGCAACGAAGCAAGACCTTGTCTCAAAACAGAATTTAAAAAGGGCTGGGGCCGGACGGAGCTCAGTGGTAGAGAAAAGCAGTTTGAGTTGACTTTGTCACCTTTGACTAGGGAGCTCCTTTTCAACAACTGCATGATGCTACCTAGTTACAAAAGAGGCTTCAGTGCCCACTAGGAAATCTCTAGATGCCTCTAAATATTCATCACTGGCACCAGTCCTGATGCGGGACGTGAGCCCAGCCGGTGGACGTCAGCAGTGCCTTGAACCCATGGTCCACACAGCATCCAGGAGTTGCTGCCCTCAGCTCTGCAGGTGCGCACAGCCGGGGGGGGGGCTCATGCCCTACAGAAACAACTCCTTGGGCCCAGTTCCCAGGGGCGGTGACAGGGATCCACTCTGGCGTCCTCTGGTACTTACAGTTTGCCTCCTCCTCCCTGTCCAGCTGCAATGCACCCCTCATCAGTAGTGGTGCTGATGAGTAACACAGTTAATAATCTACCCTACCCAGTTTGGGAGGACACAGCCAGAAAGTTAACCAAAGTGTGATCTTTTGGAAGCATTTGCTCTAAGGTGGACATTTGTGGATTTTACTGTCGGGGACCTGGCCAAGATCCCCAATCTCCCAAACAA
>RJWT010044785.1:0-11724 GCA_004365215.1 Cuniculus paca
TCTTACTTTGTAAATATCCTCATCCTGTGCAAAGGAAGGCAAGGAGATTTTGTGAGTGCTACACCTGTCCTGGGTGGAGGTGGCCTGTGTACAATATAAGGGAGGAGAAGAGCCTTGGACTTTTGCTTTCTTTTGCTCTGGCTGCTGCCTTGAAGAGTTGCCCCAGTGCCATGCCACCCTGCTTTGGAGCCAGCTGATTATGGACTGAAATCTCCAGAAACTGTAAGCTAAATAAACCTTTTCTTGCCTCTCTTTGGGTGTCAGGTGTTTTGTCCCAGCAATGAGAGGAAAGTAACCAAGACAGCATAAAATAGAAACATTCCAGGAACAAGGGAAGGGTGCCCTTGCAGGGTGACCAGGGTTAAAAGTATCCTTTACCAAGCCAGTGTGTCTTAAGGTATAGATAATTACTCTGATTCAGTGCTTATCAGAGATGTACAGCTGGGCTTTAGACACTTTCGAGGTCAATTGAACTCAGTAGAAACAGCAGACACTTGATTGGATATTTCTAATTGCTCTCTAATTTGTGCCATGAAATACCTATAAGTTTGCTATTTTATAAATGTGTTCTTACATTATAATGTGTCCCAACAATATTAGTATTTAGATATGAGTGGTCTTATCAGTAAGACTAGTGAACATACATGTATTTGCAATTTGTTTTTAAAGCCCAATGAGTTTACTCATTAAAAAAAGAAATCCTTCTTAGAACAGAGAACCATTACATTTGATAAGACATTGCATTTGATAAGGTCAATATCTGAGAGGAGGAAGAAGTCTAATTTAAGTATGATGCTTGTCTCTCAGATTGTGCACACTATAGCCACTTTATAGTCATGCAATTCAGGTATAGCATTAGGTAGGATTAATAAGAGACCAGGAATATACAAAAACACTACGTTAAATGGGACATTAAAATCAAGGATGTAAATGGTACCTAATGTGTGATAGAAGTTACTACAGTTGCTCTAGTAGTACCAGGACAAGAAATATCCTATGGCTGCTCTAGCCCTACTGTATGACTATTAGACATTGTTTACACAGGTATTACTTTTGCCATTTAGTTCCTTGCAAATTTTTGCATTCTTGTGATTTAGCTCAGTATCTTACTGAAATCGCAGATTCTGATTAAATAGGACTGGCATCAGTCTTGATATACTGTATGTGCATACATGACATTGATGCTGTTAATTCCTAAACAGTGAATTTCATATAGAGTTAATCAAAGTGACCTAGTGTAGGAAAAAGATAAATGGTCTCTATTATGAGGTGGAAATGCCTGGTACACAGCCAAAGGAGTTTCAAAGAAGTTCAAAGTGGTTTTCAATGAAGCAAGAGGAGACATCATTTCTAATTCTTCATTTTTTAACTTCAATTAGCTGAGTTAGATTAGCAGCACCAGTTACATGTAATAAATATGCAATCTTAAAGTGTAGTAGTTGTGATATGGATTTAGAATGTCCCCCCAATTCTCATATATTTACAGTTTAGTCTGTTGGAATGAGCTTGGATCCCGGGAGCTGTATGCTCACCCATGGCTTAGTTGATTGCCCAGTTCATAGCTGAATGAGCTCCTAGGAGAGGGGCATGGTTGGCAAAGGCTGTCACTGGATGCAAGGCTTTGGAGTATATGTCACCCTCTCTGACTCCTCCCTTCTCTTTCTGCTGCCTGGCTGCTATATTGAGTGAGCAGATTTCCTCTGCCATGCCGATCCACCTCCTTGTTTTTGCCTTTGAGCCAGTGGACCACGGCCTGAATCTCCAAACTGTGAGCCAAATTAAACCTCTCCTCTTGCAACTCACAGGTGTCAGGCACTGTGTCTTTGTGACAAGACAGCTGACCAGTACTGTGCATAACACCTCTCTTCAGCCCTGACTTTTAAATATGTGTGCTTTAATTAATCATGTAATAATTGTTTTGTTGCTATCTTCAATATTTGTGTGGGTTTAGAACACAGACTGAGCTCCAAAATTATTTACTGAAGGCATCCAACAGATTCTAGGTTGATAAACAAATGTTTTGTGGTATAAAGATTCTAAATTGAGACAAACGAGGTCAGAGAAGGCTTGGGGCTCTTGAAAGCATCTTGCTAAGGGACAATCTGGGGACAAGTTCCAAGTATCTATATTGTCTGGCCATTTTCATTATGCTACAGCTTTAATTTTAATTATCTGAGAGTTTTACACATGATTCAAGCATCTATTGTGTTTATATTAATTTGGTTGAGAACTCTTCACCTACACTTAGGGTCTAAGAGATGTGTTAAGTAAGGCCAATTATCTCAAACGAACCACTTAGTGGTAGATGATCCTAATTCCACTATTGAAATCACCTTATGACTCCCAAGCTATATTGTGTATTCCAGGCTACACTGTGTGTGTCACGCATCTGTTTATGTACAGCCAGGAGAGGAGATAAATGGTTTCTCTCTTATCATTTTTATTGTATTTGATTTTTTGGAGACACTGGCAGTTCTAAAATCAGGACACTCTTTCCCTCTCAATTAAAACCTGCTTCTTTTCAATTCTCATTTTTTTCTTCTTTTTTTTAATCCTTTTATATATGACCTAAATCCCTGTTCTTCCACTTGTGTGCTGTCTTTGGTTTTACTTCATCTTTCAGAACCTAATTTTCACTTACCTCTCACAGCTGTCATTCTTTCACATGACTTTGACAGGATACTACCTAAAATTCTGGTTTACGTTTAATGTCAGATGGAGCCTCTTTGAATCTTAAATTTCCACCACGCCAAAAATTCTTTCTTTGGTCACCCTGTTGAGAAAGTGTCTGTTTTTATTAATTTTGGCCAGATGAAAAGATTTAGATAAGTTATTTTGGCTATATTTTAACTGAATTTTTTCTGATATTCGTTTTTAGAATTCATATTACCCATTTGCCCCTTTCAGTCTCCTTCAGGATTGAGAAGAAAATGTTTTATCATAATTTGTGCCTCATATAAAGTCCCTGTATTTTTGGAAAATAGCAGGCACAACTTTAGCAATGTCACAGACATATCAAGTACTATCATTTTAATGCTAATGGACATCATTAATCTGTTTAATATTTAAAAATTAAATTATTAAAAAGCAGAAATTTGTTTTCTAATATTTAAAAAGTAAACACAGCTCAAGGCATTGCACTTTTTAACAATGAAACATTATTTTTATAATGTATTATGCCCTACATAATACCATATTCTGACAAAAATGACATCAATTATTTGGATTTTAAAAATATTTACTTCCTTATATGTGTGTGTGTGGTCATGTCTACATTATTTGGGTCAAAGTTTTATTTAATGTCTAAACTATCATTGGCACAACAATTATTGTTGCTTTTATTATCATTTCTATCCTCTTTTCCCTTTTCAAAATTATTATAAAGGTTTAGGACCTCATATTTCAGAGATAATTGTTACTTAAGCCTCCACATCACTGCACTTGGGGAAATGTTCCTTTCCATCTCCTTATTGTCTGTCTGCTTGAAATTTTAAAATGAAACCCTGGTTTGATCACTCAAAGTCTTAGGTGGGTAATGAGTAATTGAATACCTATAAATCAAAATTTTATATCTTTGTTTCAGAAAACAAAATATTGCCACTCTATAAGCACAACACCACCCATTTAGTTCTGGGAAAGGAGTCCTGTGTAAAAGGTTAACCATCTCAGTGAGTGGTCACTGTTTAAAGCCTACCCTTCAGGAAAGAGATTGTATGATTCTCTTGTCCACATCTGACATTCTTCATTATGTTGAGTTCATCACCTTTTATAGAACAAGGTTAAAAAGTCCTGTAGAAGAAGGCTGTTCACATAAAAGCGCCACTAACGAGTTACAATATGCCAGTTGTGCTCTTGTGTTGTATCTTTCAATGAGAGACCCAGCTGTGAAAATGTAGACTGCAGAACCAACAGGGTTAGTTCTGACAGGTGACCTTAGCAAGTCATATTGCAATTTATGTAATCCAGTTTCTCTGAAGATAAAATAAACTTCTAAAATACTGTGAATATAATGTGCTCTATGAGGATTATTCAGTCATCTATTTACGATTTCTCTTGTAGATATCTTTGAAACTTACAAATACTCATAAGGAGGTGTTAATTTGCCATGTTGAATTTTATGTGTCTTGACCATTAGGACTGCTCCTGCAAAATACAATGTTCATATCCTTAAAAATAATATATCACTTCAGTAATGTACTCACCTCACAAAATGAAAGATTTTCAAATTGAGACAGACACCTTGCTTTAGGTAGAGTGATACTACTCGCAACGCCTGAGAACTATTTCTGACCACCACATGGAAGGTTACAATCTGTGAGAAAAATCTGGCCATCCAGTCTAAATGGACAGCTGAAGTGTGTAAATCCAGGTATCCCATCATCTAGTAGCAACACACACCCCTTCACAGCAGCTTTCCCTTCCAGGAACTGCAAGTCAGCAGTCTTTCTGCTGTTTACAAAGCATGAAGTAAATAGATTACATTGCCCTTCAAATACTTTTGCATCATTATTCTCTAACTGGATTGACCAGCACTTTTTTTTTAAAGTTTATTATTGATGTCTGGTATTCTTGAGTAAGGACCCTCAAGCTTTTTTCTATAAAGGATTAGGTATTTTAGGGCTTGTGAACCTCCTCATTCACTACTACTTCTTATGCAACCCTTCAAAATGTAAGAGAAATAAATCCTCAGCTCACAAGTCATAGAAAAACAGACCAAGGTTTGAATTTGGCAGAGTCCATATGGTGAAATACCAATGAGGTTTGCTTTATTGTGAAGGTTTTTGCTGGCTTTCTTTGGGTCATCTTTATCTTTCAGTTTGCAAATGTTTTCCTCCTTGTACCTAAATTTGTCTTTACCATGGTTGTCTGGCTGCATTTCTTGAGTCACTAGAATAGTGACAACATAAATACCTCCACGATCAAGTTTATTGTACATTTCCACCTGGTTCCATTCAAAGTGAATCTTTTTTTTTTCTCCCAGTATCATCACTTTCCTTTGTTGCAGTTTTATCTTTTTGGCCAACTCATACTTCTGTTTACCATTTTTGTAACTGTCATACTCATCACTGTAAGATGCAGAGTCACTAAAACTTCCTGCCTTGCTGTCTGTGCATGAACAGAATAACACATGCAGGCACTAATCACGGGCAAATATTGACGGAAGTGTTCTGTTTGGTCACCAGTCCAGACAGACTGCAGCTGTTCACAGAATGATTTGTGTGTGCACTGAAGAGCTAATAATGAGGAGTATTTTTTCTGCACCTCTTCACACAACATAGAATCATAACTAAAAATGAAAAAACATGTTGTTGGAACACTAGTATTATAGTTTTGAAATGTAGGAACTGAATATTGAAACTACAAAAGTGAAAATTGAAGGCTCAATAATTAATTACTGTAATACACCATTTCTTTTCTCTAACAAGTCTCTTTTTTTTCAGTGTCTCATAAATAACTTTGCTTCCTTCTAGATTCCTTTCAAATCACTTGAAACATATATACACACATAGAGAAAAACATAAATTAATTTTGCTTTTGTTTCAGTTTTTAAATATTTGTGTCAGTGGAGGACAGAACAGCTCCGGGTATAGATGTAATAAATATTTACTGGATGAATGTATGATGTATAGTAAGAGCTGTCTGGTCATTAATTTCTACAGATTCTTTGCCGAAAGTAATTTTGAGGTTATTCCATCCCTTATAATGACTCCATAGTATTATTTATCAGTAGTGAAATTATATTTTGAATATCATTTTCTTGATAGTGAATGGCATTGGTCCTTTTTTAGCTGTTATTTAAAAAGAAGCCAACAATCATGAATGCATATAATTTTTGCAAACTTTGCAGTATTTCTGTAAAATAGATTTGAAATTGTCATGTGTTTCCCTTTCCTTAAACCTATCTTAAGATTTTAATTTGATATGGCGTTAATGCTTTGAAAGGTTCATGTCTTATCATTTAGCTTGGGGTATAGTGTAGGTGATACTAAACGTATTCTTAATTATGTACTTATATATAATAAATACAAAACTTGAAACTATTTTTATCAGTAAATTAATAACACAATATATCCACCATGGTGATGATAAGGCTCACACAAAATAATGTAGGTTATTTAATATGCTATAAGGTATTATGTAGATGCAAGCAAGTAAAAAGCTGGCAATATAAGGGGAATCATATGACTAAATCTTCTCTTATGCAAATAACCACATTTAATATTTTGTTCTGTAACTCATGCAGAAAATATTTAACAATAATGCAATGATCATTCCAAGATTTCATTCTTTTAATTAAAAATCATTTAATCCCATTTGGAATTTAAATACAGTTGTATTTTATTCTTCCTATAATTTCAAAAGAAATCATTAAAATGTCTATTTTTTGATAACAGAAGACATTTACTTTGGGAAAAAAGATAGAAAAGAAAGAGGACAGACAGCTACCATGAAGTAGGAGGGCTTCGGAAGTGAAAGCTGCTAAAATGTCCATTTTTATACATTATTTTATTATTAACCTTGTATTTTTATGTATCATTTATTATCAACATTTACAATTTTAAACCTATATTTTCAATCTATTTGTTCTGTGATCTTCTAGAATAATGATTTTGTGTTATAGAGGACATGAATATTAAATTACTCAAAGCCCATGAACAACAGCAAATACTGTTCAGGCAGATCACACAATATTTTCTGCGATAAAAGATGTCATATATTTTGGAAAATAGAACAGCTAGTATATAACTTAAAATGATAATATTTATTAATTTGATATTCAAATTGGACATGTTTTAAAATTGTAAAACCATTTATAAAAAGTTATAAAAGAAAAAATGATATATCTATAAATGTGTAACATATTTTTATTTATTTTAAAGAGAGAAAAGTAAAAAATAAAAACAATAGAGCTTCCAAACAAGATAATAAGAAATTAGCAATGATTAATATATTACAAATTGCTGTCTTTAAAGTAGTTGCCAAAACTATAAGACTTAGGCATGCAAAATTAATCAACCAATATGAGCACCAATCAATTCCTCTAATGAACTAAAATACATTAAGAGTTTAATTATGTAAGCTAGCATACACACACACACACACACACACACACACACACACACATATTCTTTTCCCTTCATTCATTTCTTTCTTTTACCCAAATTGCTCTTTCTTTGTGAGCAGTTTCTTTCCTTTTCTCAATATCTAGTGGCTATCATCAAGAAATCAACTAACAATAAATGCTGATGAGGCTGTAAGGAAAAGGAACTTCTACATTGTCTGTAGGAGTATAGACTTGTGCAACTACTCTGGAAATCAGTGTGGAGATTCCTCGGAAAACTAGGGATAGAGGTCCCATGTCACCTAGCTGTTCACCTTTTGGTCACCTTCCTTTAAGAATTGAAAATATCATACCACAGTGATATATGTGCACTCATGTTTATAGCAGCACAATTTGTAATAAGTAATTCTTGTAAACAACCCAAATGCCCATCAGCCAAAGAGTGGATAAAAATGATTTGCTTTTTGTACAATGGAGTACCACTTAGCCATAAAGAAAGATAAACTTGAGACATTTATAGGTAAATGCAACTTGAGACCATACTCTTAAGTGAAATTATTGAACATACATGTGAAAATATTCCATTGTTTCTCTGGTATGAGAAATCAAATGTGTAAATAAGGGCCAAAGTATATTATAAGTATTATGAAATAGGAAGAAATTACTCAAAAAAGAAAAAATGAGAACTAGGACAAGAGGAGGAGGAAAAGAAGGAAGGGAAATGAAAAAATGATAAAAGAAGGAAAAAATGGAAACAAAGCTTTGTGAATAAGGAGGGAAAGTGGAGTTGAAAGGAAGGGAGGTAATGGGAAAAACAAACAGGAATCAAGCTGTATCGTATACAGGGACAAATTCCCTATGATGAATATGATAATTATTATATCTAAGTTGTACTAATAAACTTAGTGAGAAAGTAAAAAAAGAAAGTATTATGTTTCTTCCAAAACTGTATTTCGTCCTTTTCTTTATCATAAGATAAGGTTAACATTTCCCCAAGACATGAAATAAATCATTTTATGAAGTTCTGTGATCATTAAAAATTTAGAAACCACTAAAGGCTTTTTATCTATGAACATTCACTACAATATATCTCATATTTAAATAATTTCATCATTTCTTCAAAATCCTTTTTGAGAGATGCAACTTTTAATAAAAATACATGGTCAAATGTAATCAAACTTAATTGAAGATATCCCCTCACTATATAAAGTTGTTTGATTGTTTAAATATCTTTCTGGCTTTTTAGTAAACAGTAAAAAACATGTTGTGTAACCATAAAGATTAATTCATATTCTTTTTTATTTTCTTTTCCATCATCCTTCCCTAAGCATCTATAGCATAATTAGAGGTAAATCTAAGTAAAGAACATGCATTTTCCATTTTGCTTTTTTGTAAACATTCATTTTTCCTTGTGACTGTTTAGTCATGTTTATGGAAAACTAGAGTGATGAACGTGTATGTGTATGAGTGTGTTTACATCAGTTTTTGATAGCATATTCCACAATTGCTAAAATGTAGTTGTTTTTTTTTTAAATCCTCATGCACAGAATTCATGTAATAAAAGACTATGCTACAAACTTAAAACCTAATTTTAGCTGTTTCATTATTTAAAAATTCCAGAGTGGAAGGGGATGTAGCTCAGCAGCACAATGCCTTCCTGCAAAGTGTGAGAGCATGAGTTCAATTCCCAGTACAAAAAAAAAAAATTCCAGATACAGTTTTATGATCAAACCACCTTTTTTCTCTCTCTACTCAATCTAATTATCAGAATTTCTAAACAATGGCTTCTCCTTTTTAAGATGGCATTCATTCATTTAAAACAAAAAATTGCAAATAGGCTAATTTTATAGCAAAGCACTCCTTTGTATAGTTATCTCTTTTTTGTGTGCAAGAAATACATAGTCCTTTCCTTCAGGTGATAAATCTACATCCTTGGAAATGGTTAATTTCTTCTGACAACTAATTTGCTTTTGAAATATTACGCTACTTGCATAATAGCCAGAAAATGTTACTGTAAAGTACATGTAACCAAGCATTTTATGTAACAGACTACTTTGACAATGTTGGGATGTTTGTTTCCCAAAATAATGATCTCAAGATCCATGCTCCTTGACTCTCAGAGTAAGTAACGTTTGGCTTCTTATTGGACTACACTTCTTTTTCTGGTCTCACACTTACATTTCTGTATATTGTTTGACTGAATTGGGTTTATATAGAAAAGCTAATATGAACTTGAGAACAAGAGCTTAGTATGAAAGTCTGAGAGCTCTATATTTCATTATTCACTAACTATGGCATCTGGTGGTGTCTCAGTGTGAACAATTACGTTTCCAGGTTTCATGCCAGAAAAAATAGGAACTCTAGTCAATTCAGATGATTTTTGAAAGCAACTAACTGAATGCAATTTTCTACTTCGATTTTTTTTTAAAAAATTGATGTCTGCATTTTTGTTGATTTTAACAAGGATGTGTGAAGATTTGCATATTTTTGTGATATGCTATGCTATGATAGTTTAAATGTCAGTTAAATCAATAAACCATGACTGAGTTTGAGAATGAGAACTACTTTGGGCTCTAATTCTTCCATCAATATAAATTTTCAACTGACGTGAACATTAATAGGAATTACAGCTCTAAACCAAGAAATAAACTCGTATAGATTGCACAGTGGCTAAGAAGTATTTATAATCAACATGTTTTATCTCTTTGCCCAGGTAATCGTTGCTTGATTGCATGCTTGGAAATATTAAACCAAACAAAGAAAGTGCAGAGATATGGTAACGATTAAAGAAAGAGACTATGTTGTTCATTCTATTGGAGACGTTTATTGATAATGTACACTAGAGGGTACTAGCTCTTTTTGAACATTGCTGTAATAATATTGTCCTGCCAACCCATGTCAAATGCCTTTCCAAGACAAGTTTACAAAACTAAATTTTTAACTTTTATACTAAAATTGAAGGTAGCAGCTGTCTTATTTTTAAATATAATCAGAATTGTGGTGACATCCGCCATCAGTTCTAAAACTATACAAATTATTTCATTTCACTTTTATGTTAAAAATTAGGCTGTGAATGTGAATGAGGTCAAGAAGTCCATACTTTTTACAACACTAATTTGTGTCCAAATATATTTGAATACTGTTTTTTGATTAATGTGGTCATTTACATTGTACTAGTTGTATATAGCAAATAGACATTCTCTACAAATCCACAGGAACAGTTAGACTGAAGATGTTTCATCTGAAACAAATAAAATTTACAACTTAATAAAAATATGAAGTAAACTGTATTTGGTAAATTTACTGCAGTAAAATAGAGCCTATCATGTATAATTATATGCTAAACATAGGGACCAGAAAAGATAGAAAATATAAAAATCTGATCATTTTTAATTTTCATTTCTATTTTTGTTTTTTCTAATCTGTACATGTTTGCAGTACAAAATTATTACCTTCACCGTGGGACATTGGTACACTTATATAGCACATATTAATTCTTTTTATATCATCTTCCTCCTCTTTTCCCTCTCCCCTCTCTGCATTTCTTGGTTCCTCTCCTTTTTCAAAAGTTCTTTGCCTTATTTTCTTTTTTCATTTTGCTCTTTATATATATATTGGGTTCTATTTCTTGCTCTTTGTTGCCTTACAATGTACTTACATCAAATAGCACTCTTAATAACCTTTGGTATATTTTCCACCCATGTTATGTTTCCTGTGTTTCCTCATATTTCTAAGTTCCTTAAAATTAAAACTTCTAAAAGACCAAACAGAATGTCAGTGTCATATGATGTATTCAGGTTTGAACAATGTTGAGATGAAGCTTCATCAAAATACTTAGGCAAATATTGACTGTTCTAGAACTGAAGAAGAATAAGGGATCAGCTTCACTGGACCATCTGTTCAGCACATAGCATGATAGAAAGACCACAAATGCAGACTTTCAAGATGGAAGGAGTGAAAGAGAGTTTGGTTACTCTAATTTTATACATGAGATGTTCCTTTGAATTTGATTTTTGTTGGTTAAAAAAAAGTCCTAGTCACATGTCGGGTTGAAGGAAACTTTATGAATATATCATTTGCAAAAATAAAGGCAGGAAAAGTCAAACCTCTGGGGCTGATGATGAGTGCTACACATAGGCCTGGAGGTACAAAAAAAGGTGGCTATTTTTTTTGAACTCAAGACTTCAGGAGGACCTGAAGCTCAAGGCCACAGCCAGTTTTCTCTTCTCTCCTCTGGACCTCATTCTTACTCATATACAAAATTTCATACATTTCTCGTTTTCCCTCCCGGTGTTTCTTTTGGCAAAGACAGTAGATACTTCCATTTACTCTTAGCTCTTCCTTCCCTTTCATTCAAAGTAGAGTAAAGAGAATCTCATTTGTATACTTTGCTTTTTTTCCAGTTAACAAGATATATGAGAAATGTTTACATGTCGACTTGTAAATATCTACTTAATTTTATAGAAGTAAAACTTCTGTAAATGGATCACAATGTGCTCAACCCAATGCAGAGTCATTTCAGTCTTTTCTAAATATTTGTGTTTATAAATAGTGCAACAAATATTAACTTTGTGCAGATGCATTTTTATATTGTCAAAAGTGTATTTTCAGGGTAAATTCTTAGAAAGAGATATTACTGGGTCAATTTTATTTTTATAGGT
>RJWT010044786.1:0-11732 GCA_004365215.1 Cuniculus paca
CTATATTTAGTTATAAAGCCTTTAAAGATTAAGTTGAAATGAGGCCAGTCTGATTGGTGTCTTTCTAAGAAGAGAAATAGAGACACAGAAAGAAATGTGAAAGGTGCACATATGTGGAGGGACAGCAGTGTGAAGAGTTAGTGAGAAGGCAGCCAACTGCAAGACCAAGAAAAGAAGCTTGAGAGGAAACCAAATCTGCCAGCACTGTAGTCCTGGCTCCTAGTCTCCAGTACTGTGCAGCAATGAATGCCTATTGTTTAAACCACCCAGGCTGGGGTATTTTGTAATGGAAACCTTAGCAAATTAATACAGAGAGTGAAGTCAGGAAGGAAAGTGACTTGCCCAGTGGCACACTGCAACCAATGAGAGTATGGAAACCAGAATTTAGGTATCAGAACTTTATTGCATGAAATTTATTCTTCTGTCTGAGTTTTAGTTCCTATGGGATCTTACTCCACCTGTGCCTGAACAATTCCTTCAATTTATGTGTGGCCTTCTCTTCTTTTCTTTTTCACCATATTGCCTGTAAGAAATGCCCTACTCTTGTATTGGTGAATGAAGGAACTTGGAAGATAATGCCATGTTGTCCTATTTGGTCACTGGTCCCACATAAAAGAGTTCTGTTTTAAAGTCTTGGATGTAAAAACCTACTTATTTTAAATTGACTTTGTGTGGATGAGGGAGAAGTTATGGTTGTTGCCGAGTAGCCTTGCTTGTGTGCTGAGCTCTGTGGGGCCTTTGCTCGTGTCTATTGTAATGCTTTCTTGATCAGCCAGAGTTCATGGGACTATGAAACTGAAAAGAAAAAGTCAGTGTCACAGGGAAGAGCCCAGGCAATGGACATGCATTGTGTATTTCTGTTCAAAGCAGGAAGAAGAGAGTGTTTAAGTCTTTTCTCCCACTCCATTCAATTCTGTGAGGGCTGACAGTACTTTACCCCGTATGTCTCAGAGAAGCAGATACATATTGCAGTCAGGGCCATTCACGGTATGGTCTCAGGGATGGTGACACAATTTAAGTTAGGCCATTGGATGAATTCCTACCCCTTGACACAGGTGACTCAGGGAGTGTGAATGTTGTGATATGTCAATTTGATTTGAATAAGAACCACCTAGCAGATTAATAAAGCTCTGGGTGTGCCTCAGCTGATTGACATGCAGGCTGAAAACCCATTCCCAGTGTAGGTAGCACCAACCAATAGGCTTGTAGCATGGACTTAATAAAAAGGGAAAGAAGGAAGACTTCCCTTTCCTTCATCTTCAGTTTTTCGAGTTCCGATGGAGACACTTCAGCCTTCCAATGCAGAGCCTTCAACTTTCCAACATGGACTTGTGCTGGACTCTGCAGTGAGCTCTAGGACTTTGGCCTTTGACCAATCCTCTGGCCCTCCATATGGATGCTCAGATAGATGGCCATTTTATAGTCTTTCATCCCTGACTTCATAGGTGGCCATTGTAAGCCTATCTTGTAAATCATATATACCTACTTAAATCCATTCCTCTAGTGAACCCTGACTGACACAGAGAGACATTCATACCAAGAAAGACCAATCACAGTCTTTAGTTAATGTTCAGATGATCTTGAGACACCATTCTTATTTCCTGCTGTTAGGCTATGAGCCCAACATTGCCCATTCCTATATATTTTGCTTTAAGGAAGCTGATCTGAGGCAAAGGCACTGATGGGAAAACACTTTTATGTTCTTACTCTTTTGATCTCCTCTGGGCTGCATAAGAATGGGCCTTGGGCCTGAAATGCTTCCTTACAAAGAGACAGAGTTTCGTATCCTGTACTAGGCTTATCACTTTGTGTGGGAATATCTTTCCCTGATTCAGGCTTATCATGCTCTCTTTCATTCTGCTTCAGTGTGTACATCATGTGGCAGCTGGCCAACCCCACTACCATATCTGTTCCCTGTGGGGAGTAGAGGGGATCTGTGTGCTGCCACATGAAGGATGTGGACAGCTCTGCTGCCTTGCATGGCTGCCAGGAGGAACCTAACTAGCACCCATTAGTGAAGCAGATTTTATTTTTTCCTATGTGAGCAAAGTGTTCTTTGATCCAGTGCTCATTTGCATTGTATTCTTTCTCTACTCCAACACCAAGACTCACTGGACAGAAGTGCTTAAAATTCTACCCTTGATAACAGACAATAAAAGTTAAATGCGAGGAGAGAGATGTGGCATGTGGGTGTGTGTGGCGGTGAATATGGAGATGGGGATGGAGAGAATCTTCTTTTCTTTGGACCTAACTTTCCTTCAGGCAACTTCTGTTCACATATTTTCTATGACTTTGCTAAGTTAGTTATTTCTTGTTTTTTGGCACGAGTTATTTCATGTTGGTTTTTTGTCATTTGTAATGGCAGGCAGAATTTGGAATAATATATTTGCCCTCCTGGGATATTACTATACTGCACAAATCTTGGTACTTTATGATGATCTTAGTGAACACACAAAGACTTCTTCAGTTGAGTGTTTCATATGGTTTGATCTCAGTCTCTTGCAGTTGTGGCTCAACTCCAGTCTCCTGAGGAAGTGGCATATACTGTTATTAGGAAGTAGAGGAAGATAAGAATGAAGAGTTACACTAAAAGAGGATTGTAGAGGTCTTTGAATATCAGGTAAAGAAGCTGGACTTTTCAGTGAAACAATCAGAGTTGAGTTTGGGAAGATTAGTTTGATAGAAATGTGCAAGATAGACTATGAAGTAGGTAGTGGTGAATTAGACCATTTCACTGAAATAAATGCTCTGTTGAGTCACTAAAATAGCTAAAAAATCTAAAAATCATTTCTTTGAAGTCTCAAAGAACTGAAAAAGTGGTTAGGAACTATCACATAAGATCTTGGGAGAGGTGAAAGACCACAAAGATGAGATCATTCTTGAAATTGAAGGGGTAACATTTTATGGGTTGCTTTTTTTTTTGTTTTTTTGTTTTTTTGGTTTTGGCTTTATTTGTGTCTGTTTATCTTATAATTTAGGGGTACAAACTCCTTTACCGAGATCCACTTGGGTTCTGGCAATGGGAAATGCTAAAGGAGAATTAAAGAAGGAGATGCAAATATAAAAATTAATCCAAGATAAGAAAATAAACCTTGACCCCAACATTCATCAAGCTAGGATACTAGCTAAGGAGAAAGCCATATACAGAGTTAATGGGAAACAATATTTCTTGAAGGTCATGCTTCCATTGTAAAGTGTCATCATGCCTTCTTTAAATGACTACTGCTTTTTACTCAGTGAAAAATATTTTTCCCCTAAAATTATTTGTGGTTTGAAATTGTATCCGCAAGAATGGAATGAAACATCTCACTGTTGCCTGAGGGACCTTTAGCTACTTTGATATAGAAAAGCAGCCTTGATAGCTAATCTATATTCAGAGTTTCCGATAAGAGGTATCTGAACGCAACATTCCACATCTATCTTAACTTTTTGGTTTCTAAGAAAACAAGATCTACTTTGCAGTCCAGACATGTTGACCTCATTTTACACAGCCTTGCTTTGCATATCCAAATACTTCTTCACTTACTTGTCCCCCGATCTTGTAATAACTCCATTTTTCCTGTTGTTTGGGGGATACTCTGTGATTCCTTAGTGTTTCCCTTGTTGCAGTCGGGCTGGTAAATCTGAATTTGTAGAGTTATAAATTTGCCCCTGGTAGTGCTGGGCTGGTAGGATCTGGAGAGGAAGGAGCACTTTTTTGGTGCTCCATTTGTTGGTGTCAACAGCTTTGGCATTGGTGTATGTAAACATGGAAAGGTTAACTTCTGATTAGACATGGTAGGTCAGTTTCAACTGCAGTGGAAAAAGGGGCTGTAGTGTGGGCTGATGGGCTGTAGCTGAGGGAGTGAAAGGGCTCCAGACCTCGGAGTGTCATTCTGTTTTCCTTCTGTTTCTCCAGTTCTTGCAAAAATTTTTACAACCAATTCCCTTTTAAGCAGCAAAGCCCCTCTAGGATGGTTTCTTTTTTCTCATGGGTCACTAACAAATATACTATCTGACCTTCTAAGTTGTACGTTGGCAAATTTCTGGGACTGGAGAGAAAACAATTAAGAATACAGGACCAGTTAAGGATTTCACTCTGGGAAGTAGGAGTTAATCAGAAATAAAACCGTTCTCACATGCACCATAGCTTGACTCCAATCCTCTGGGTGGACCACAAAATTCAAACCTTGAAATTGGATTAGGGTGGTCCAGGATGTTTCAAGCCCTCAGGGCTTCTTAAATTAATCAGTTTTGGAAAAATCTCAGGCTTATACTTTGAAATGTTGCTTTTGCCTCTGTTTGAGGGGAATAATAGTTAATTGTGCATGCTGTATTTTCACTTTATACTATTATTTCTTTTTCCTGTTTCTCTGTTTTCCATCCTTTTGTTTGTTCATGCTTAATCTTGATAGATCTAGAAAGATTCATCTTTATTTTCTGTGGAGTTTGTGAACAATAGGGAGTTGTTTAGTAATACTATAGCAATTTTATCTCAGAGTTTTCTTTATGGGAAGGTTTTACATTATGAATTCATTTTCTTTTGTTGCTCTAAGGTCATTCAAGTTATCTTTGTCGTCTTGGATGAGTTTTCTTAATTTGTGTCAGGGAAAGAATTCACCCATTGTATCTGGGTTGTCAGATTTGTTGGCCTAAATTTGTACAAAGTACTTTCCTATTATTTTTTTAATGTCCATAGACTTTCTAGGTATCAGTCTTTTTTTGTTTTGTTTTTGTTTTTTTCATTCCTGAGACTGGAGATATTTCTCCACACTTGGTTTGGTATTAAAGCTTACCAGTCTTATTGATATTTTCAAAGACCCAGGTTTTCTTTTCTTTTTTTTTTCCTTTGATTTTTTTAAAAAAGGTCTTTCTATTTAGTCCAGGATGGCCTCAAACTTGCAATCCTCCTGCCTGAACTTCCCAAGTGCTAGGATTATAGATGCGTGCCACTATACCCAGCTCATTTTTCCATGTTATGCTCATTTTTATTTTATTGTATTCTGCTCTTTCTTACTTTCTTACCTCTACTTAGTTTGAATTTAATTTGCTTTTTATTCTGTTTTTATAAAGTCCTCAAATCACTGATTCTAAATCTTTTTTTTAACTTAGACATTTAAATACAGCTATTGATTTTCTTTAAGAACTCCTGTAGCTGCATTCCACAAATTTGATATAAATAATAATTTAATTATAATTCAGTTAAAAATATTTTCTAGTTTCCTTTATGTTTTATTCTTTGGCCAGTGACTTATTTAGAAATATTTCGTTTGATAAAGAATGATAAACTCGAGGCTTCTGTAAGTAAAGGGATGCAATTAGAAACCATACTCATAACTGAAATAAAGCAGACTTGCATGTGTAAACACCATATTGTCTTGCTAGTGTAAAAAACTAAGAGTAAATAAGATCCAAAAGTCACAACAGATATAGTAAAAGGGAAAGAAACTGCTCAAAGGGAAATTACGTTGTTTGATCAATCTTGCATGCCTGTATCTGAGCAATTACTTTGAGGACAACAATATGCAATATAACAAGAAATACTAAATTCCTATCATCTTGTTTTGAAATCCTATATCACCATTGTTTGTTGTTGTTGTTGTAGTTGTCATCATTTTGTTTTTGTTGCTGTTTTTAAATTATTTGTTTGCTTCTTGATTTTTCTGTGTCTTTCTCTTTAAAATTATAAAAAGAAATATTTCTTTTGACTTATTTGGATTTTCTTGATTATTTTGTTATTGATTTATAATTTAATTTCATTTTTGTCAGGTTATATATAATGTACTATTTTAATCTTTTACATTTTTGAGACTTATTTAGTGGTGGAACACATACTAATCTATTTGTGGGTATATTCCATGTGAACATGTAAACAATATGGATTAGCCTTTCTTAGGTTTAATGTTTCATAAGTATTAATTAAGTCACAATGGTTGATATTTTGTTCAGCTATTCTTTGTTTTTGCTGATACTTTGTATGGTTTTAGCAATTGTTGAGAGAATGAAGTTAAAGTTTGAAGCTATGGTTGTGGAAAAGTCCATTTATCTTTTTTAATTCTGTCAGTTTTTTCCTTAGTATGTTGAATTTCTTTGTTGAGGGCAAACACATTCAAATTTTTAAATCTTAGTGATACTGCTTTTAACATGAAGAGTTATCACTTTTATCTTTGGTGATTTTTTTTCCTTAAATTTTTTTTGATAATAGTACTTTTTATAAATGTCTGTCTTGTTACACTTACTATGTTCTTACAAATGTCTTGTGTGTGGTGGTGGTCAGTACTGAGCCAGGGCCTCACATATGTTAGGTGTGTGTGCTCTCTCACTAGGCTAAACTACTACCCCAATACATGTCTCCTTTTTCATTTAATTTTGACCTATCTGTATATTCATATTTACAGTCAGTCTCATGTAGATAGTGTGTAGTTAAGTCTTGTTTCCTTTTTAACTTATTCTGCCAATTTCTTTTAATTGGAGTGTTTATTAATGATTAAACTAAATATTGATATGGTATAGTTGAACTTACATTTATTTATTATTTTACTTTTCTTTTCTGTTTTCTCTCCTTTAATCTTCCCTTCTTGCCTTTTAGAATATATTTCAGAATTCTGTTTTACTTTTCTTGTTGTTTTTAGATAAACTCTCTTACATTTTAAGAAAACAATTGCTCTAGGATAATATGTATTCTTGCTTTTTATAGTCTTCTTTTCAGCTAAAATGGTACCACTGCACATACGATACAAAAACCTTTCATCCATATTGCTCCAGTTCTTGAATTCAGTTTTAAAATTTTTGCTTGCTGACTTTGTTAGCAGTTCTATTTTTCCTCTGAGATTTGCTATCTCTGCAGTCACTCCAAGCATATTTTATTTACTTCACTGAGGAGAGTTAAAATAACTGTTTTAAAATCATTGCCTGCCAGTTCAAACATAGCAGAATCAGAATCAGTCTTACTTGATTTTCTTCCCTTTTGATAATGTATTTCTTTTCAGGGTGCCTTACATACCGGCTAATTTTAGAGTATGTCCTTAATATTATGAATGTAATCTTGTACGGATTCTGAATTCTGACATTCTGTTACTTTTTGTTAAAACTAGTGTTATTTCTTTTGTTGAAAAAGCAAACATTTGGGCTGGTTCTGTACTGCAAACTGTTTTTCACACAGTACTTCTAGACTCAGCTCAGATCTTTTTAAGTGAGCTACTTGGTGTCTTTTGTTGCCAGTGTGTGGCTCAGTTGTCAGTCAGTAATGTATGTAGACAGAACTTGGAGACCCTATTTCTGGCTATTTGTCTTTTGGGAGTCTCACAATTCTTTCTGTCATGATTCTCTAGAATCACTTCTTCGACTCTCTTAGCCAGAAAGACCGTGGTTTTTCTCCACCACCTTCCCATGTACACACAGACTGTACTTGCTGCATTGAGGCCAGCACTAGAGGGTGTGGAAAGAGAAACTTACTTCACACAGCTCTTTTCTTCCTCCTGTGGTTCTTATATTCACATCCATCCCGACCACTTGTTTCTGCTTTACTAGGAAACCTCTCTCTTTTATTACACCTTGGCATTAGGGCCTTTAGCAATGGCTTTTTAGGGACTGCAACAGTTTTTGGCAGAGGAGTAGACAACTTTGTTAAGTTTGGCCAAAGAAGCAGAAAAGTGGGAGACTCAGAGCCACTTCCAAAATAGTTCCAGGGTTTCTGAACAGTGCATGTAACACCTCTTTCTTTTCATTCTTCTTTCCTGGCCTTGCCTTGCTAATTCCTCCCTTTCCATCTTAATTCACAAATATGCTGACATCTCTCTGGTTTTGAAAAGTCTCTCTCTACTTGGTAACTTACCTGGTAACATGCTCTTTTCTTCTGGCACAGCCACAATTCTTGAAAACTCTCTCACAACATCCATATCTAATCTTCTGTTTTATCGTTTTGTACTATAGAAACCAGGCATTCACCATCACCACTTCAGATTCTTTTTGGTAATGAGCACCAGAAGTTACCTCACTCACCCGAAAACCAATTGCGACTGTTAATTATTTTTTTGACAAAGAATCTCACTCTATAGCCAAGGTTGCCTTTGAACTCATGATCCTTCGGTCTCAGCTTCCTAAATATTGGCATTACAGGTATGTATCATCATGCCTAGCAATTGTATTAATTCTAGTGTGATACAGTTTTCCTGCTGCTTTTTCCATTCTGATTCTAGCTTGTATTTCCTTCTTCTCTTGACACCAAGTTTTAATTATTCATCAAGAATAACCTTTTTCTTAGCATTTCCTTTCAATTTATATACTCCTACTGGTTTAATTTTCATGTCTCCACTTTTAAAATCTCACTTGCTCTCCATGGACCATCTCATTTGTGCTTCTGGCTCAACTGCTGCCCCACTGGTGGTTTTCATGACTGTTTTCCAGCTGTCATGGGCTGGTCCTTGGTTATCTATCATTCTGAAGTTCTCCACACTCTTTTACACTCCTGGTCTCTTTGTGTCTTTAGCAGCTTGAGCTCTCCTAAATGATCTTACAAATTCCAGTGCCTGAGATGCTCTTCTGCATTTGCACATCTGGAATAGGGTCCTTCTTTGATGCAAAGATCAACTTCCTTTATGAGACTCTTAGACAATTACTTTTTAATGTACCTGTTTTAGTTACTTTTCTCATTGCTGAGACAAAATATCTGACACCCAAAGTTAATGTAAGAAAGGTTTATTTGGCTAACAGTCTATTGTGGTTTCAGTCCATACTCAGCTGGTTCCAAGGCAAGGTAGCATGGCAGAAGGCCATCACAGAAGAGAAATAGTCCATGGCAAGCAGACAGGTGAGAGCACATTAGCCCTCTTTCTGTTCCTTATGTTTTATGCAGCCTATGTACCTGAGGGCAAGTGTAGCCCTCACCCCCTTACTCCTAGCCAGAACTATGCCAGACCAATCAGTGGACTGATTTAGTAAGCACGCACCCTTGATCTCAGAACCACCCTTGATCCCAGAACACTCTAGATCCAGCCACCTCTGAAAAGTGCCCCCCATGACTGCATGAGACTTTGGGGGAACATCTAGACACAAGCCATAGCAACACCCTTGGAGTCTTTTATGTTTTCTAATTTACAAGACTTACTCCCTTGAAACATACTTGTTTGTGAGTCTTTCTCCTTTCTGCATTGTTAGATTCCTGAGAACAGGGCTGACATTTCTGTTCTTGCAGCCTTCAATATAACCAAGAGTTAAATAATATTTATTGAGCAAATAACTTAATGAAGAAAGGAGTGAGCAAATACTCTGAGAAAGAGTGATGAGGAAAGAAAGTAGTGAGAAGGAAGTGAGATGGGAAAAAACGCAAGAGACTGAAGTTATGAATTACAAGTGTTGGCTCTGCAATTTATAGTTTGCAAAATGCTTTCTCTCACTGACATTCAATATAATCTCATTTGTTATGCTTATAGTTTATTGTCTAGCTTCTTTCACGAAAATGTAAACTCAGTGGAAGCAAAGTTTTTTGTCTGGTTTGTTAGAAGTACACTAATGGTTAGGACAGTGCCAGGCACACAGTTGTTGCTTGGTAAATATTTATTGCATGCTCTCATTTAACTTTTGTAGCACACAGATGAGTGAAGGAGTGCTATTATTTCTGGATTACAGTGAGAGCTCCTAGCTGCCTCACCAAAGGTTAAGTAGATGGCAGGTAAGAAGGCAAATATTCTAATCTATGCCTTCCGCATCAAAGCCCACTTCACTCTCACTGCATTATACATGCCGGTTCACAGCACTGCTAATGACCAGTCATGGGAGCCAGGTGAATGTACTTCAAAGGCAAATAATGCAGCCCCCAGGTAACACACTTATATGTTGGCAAGAGGGCCACATCCAGCCAAGGTGGCTCAAAAACCTGTGCACGGACATCATCCTCTTTATGGAAACAGTCAGGTCTTTTTCATTTGCTTCAGTAGTTTTCAGATGAGGTGGTGCCCACATTGGGCAGGGCTACAAGGTGTGTGTTCTGCCAAAGAAGGGAAGAGACTTTCTGGTTTGGCCATTTTGCTTAGTCTCAATGAGACCAGCAAAATGGAAACCATAGTTTTCTTAGGATGCCAACATTCTGAAGCCTTGGCTAAGTGCTATTTCTCTACGTCATTAGCTGGCCATCAATATTCATTAGCTGAGGCTTCTGAGCCCCATGTGAAATGAATGCAAAGTGGATTATTGGCATTGTAAACCTGTAAATTCACCTGTAAGTTCACATTCAAACAATGAGATGTAGAATAAGACTCATGCACATGGTACCCATTGCTCTTTGAGCTTCATGTCTGAGAGCCCAAGCCGCATGATGTCAGTTCCACAGCAAAATACAGTGGGCTGATTTGCAATGCTCCACCACTGGCACCAAGGATGGCCTGTCTCCAACTCTTCTGGATAGAAGAGGGAGAAAGATGCCTGTGAGCAGGCAGTTGAATGAAATAATCCTTGAAAGAAGGCCACAGAGTTCTCTCTTCTGAAAATTGATGGGGCTGGACTCTATCCTAAGAATCCTTTCAGTATATTCAGTATATTCTCTGATCCTTATACACCACTTATCAAAGTTTCTGGGAATGAGACTTGTTAAAAATGAAATCAGTTAGGTGGAGTTGGATGTTGACCCATTCAAAGCATTGCCTCCTGGAAACTGAAGCTCAGTGAACATGCAGGCTGAGATTGGCTGTCTAGGGAGAGTCTGCCTGTCCTGTTCAGCAATGCACAGTGAAGCCCTTTGTTAGATATAGTATGCATTCCTCTCCTGAGGTTTAGCATACCTGAATGTCATATCTCTTTGAAGAGCAGGTGACAGGTGCCTCAGGGACTCTCAGAGTCAGCCTGGAGGTGTGCCTTGGCTTGATTTTCTTTCCTTCCTCTGCAAAGCTACCCTCAGCTCCATGTGCTCCCCTTCCTGTCACATAGGTGCAACTCGCTGGTGTGTGTTTCCTTGCCTTCTTTTTCTCTTTTGAAAAGCTCCTCTCAGGAAGCATTTGGCAGGCAGCTCAGGTCCCTGCTGTGATGGGGAATCTAACAATCTTGTCCTGCTGATTGATTAAACACCATGGCAGCCACACAAAATTCTAGCCTGAAAATTTCTGGCTCTGATTGTCTTCAGGGTCAGGCTGGCTAATGAGTGGAGTGTGATTGCATCCCAGCCTCTGAGTGCCTCCTGTTGCCCCAATTTGGGGGATTCTTCTGCTTCAAGCACATCTTGGAAACAGTGTGGATGGAGCTCAGCAGCCTCTGTGGCAATCCAGCCAAGGACAAATGTAGTTTTATTTTGTTTTTTTCTAGCCTTGCTGTTTTCAAACTTTTTTCTACATAGTTTGGGGAAGGAAGTTGATTCTACCAAAACCAGGAGGGAGGAGTGCTGGTCACCTGCTAGTAAGAAATGGGGAATAGTTAGCCCTATTCATCCTTTTAAGCCTTGATGTTCAAAATGGAGGCCAAACCAGGACTCTCTGAGGGTCTAATGGAGCATGATTCCTATTCAGCAAGGAGGGGACTGTAGGCATTGATCCCTCTCTGTCCATCTATCTGTCTGTCTTTCTTTCTCTCTTTGGGTTATAATAGACAAATGGAACTTGGTTCTTCATTTGTAAAATAATGGGATCTCTAAATTGCCTCCCTGGCTTGTTTCTATTTTAATGATTTTCACATACACTCTCTCATCTTCAGGCTTAGGACTGCCTATCCCTTGGAATATGTTTCTGCCCCAACAAGAAATTCATGAGAAGTTGAGCTGGAAATTTGCC